>PVIR01008465.1:0-56720 GCA_004026965.1 Petromus typicus
TATTTTACATTGAGCATTTTCTATTTCACAATATATAACATACAATGCTAGGACTCATTTACATCTTCATTTTCTCATACCAGAGAAAAGATGCGATATGTATCTATCTGTGAGCTGTGGATCTTCTACAGAATGGAGTACTACTCTGCCATAAAAAATGATAAGTTTGAATCATTTCTACTTAAATGGACATACCTTGAGGATATCCTCATAAGTGAAATAAATAGGTCATGTTTTTATTTTTGATGTGATTGTTGGGATATCTATGTTTTGAACACAGTCCAGGTTATTTTGTTTTCATTTTTGATTACATGTTGACCCTCTTTTTAGAAATGCTATCCCCTGAGTTCACACTTGTACTAAATTTTATTGTAAATCCTTAAAGTCATATGCAGCTATATTTTAGACACTCTCTCCTACTTATAGATTTTAAAGCTTTTGGTAAAAATGTTAACAAATTGACTTGATAAAGTATTACAAGCTAAATGTACTGACTTTATCTAAGTTTTCTTATTTCCACCAAATTGCAGATGACCTTTTGGGATGATACATTTTTGTAGCATATCAGGTTTGTGTTAATATTTTTTCCAACACTATTTAGTCTAGGTTTTTGTTGTTGTTGTTGTTGTTTTGTTTTCTTTTTTGAGACAGAGTCTTGCTTTGTAGTTCAGGCTGACCCTGAGCTCACTAGGGAGCCCAGACGAGCTTCAAACTCACAGCAATCCTTCTACCTCTGCCTCCCGAGTGCTGGGATTACAGGTGTGAGCCACCACGCCCAGCACTGTGGTATGTGGTACTGGTTGCTGCTGGGCTTGAGTCTCCATGCCTGGCACTGATGTATGTGGTGACTGGCATCAAATCCGGGCCCTTGCCTTTGCAAAGCAGATGAGTTTGTGGCCAAATGTGATGCTGGGAGGGGACACGTGGTGAGGGGAGCAGAGTCTCGGGGTGTGGCCTGGAAGTGCCTATATGTCTCCCTCCACTCTTGATCCTCTCTGCCTTTGTCTTCCATGGCATAAGCAATCCTCCTGTTCTCTGCCTTCTCAGTCAGCTATGGGTGAAACTCCAAGAACTGTGACCCCAAGGAAACCTTTCCTCCTTCAATCTGTGGGTGTCGGGAATGGGGTTCCAGCATTGAGAAGTAACTAAAACACTAATTTTTCCTGAGGATTATCAGATTATTTGACATTACCCAGGTTTCAGCATCAATTCCCTTACCTTGAGTTAGTGTTTTGCAATTTATGAGATACTGCCCTTGGGAAATACTCATAAAAATTCCTGGGAGAATTTCACTCACATCTAATGAGTGATGGTGTAGGATGTTGAAGTTCTTATCACATACAGAACAATGACACAAATAATGAAATATTCTTTTCTAAATGCTGGCAGGGCTGCCATTAACTCCTGAAAGATTGTTCCAGTTTTGCTGGGGTTTGGAGACATAAACAACTTACAGATGTACAAGAGACCTGTATATCTGATATGACTTATCGAACATGATGAATCCTGGAAAAGCTAACCAGAAAACAGTTCTATTTATTTTCTACCAATGCTTTTTAAAATCAGTCTCACAACTTTTTTTTCCCTACACCTGAGATAACTCTCAGATTTGATTCCTTAACTTCTTCATATTCTTTGCAAATAAGATAAGTTTCAGTTCAGGCCAATATAAATTACAGACATTCACCCAATTTAAATCTCTTTTTCAGAATTCAGGTTTAATGCAATGTGGGAAGATGAAAATGGAGAATATAGATATTATTGAGTTATCTTCTTTTTCACCATCACTTCTCTTTGTACAAATATGTTCAAGGATTTAATCATAGGATAGAATATGCTACCTTCCTGGTCAGGGAATATCTGGAACAAATTGTGTCTGGTGATTGGTGATCTCTTACCATAAGTCTCCTTAGAACCACTCTCTCTTCCATTTAAGAAATCCTATTTTGCCACTTGGCTTCCTGTGACCCATCTATTTATAAGATTACATTGGTCTTTCAAAATTAGCAAGTGTAAGAATTTTCAACACATCCATCACTTAGTTTATTACCGCAGAATTTACATCTGGTCTAGAAATATCTTTGTCGCACTGCAATTTGAAAGCAGTGACCTGCAGTACAGTCCTCCCTGATGCTGCCCATGCACTTCTCCGCATGGGGACCTTGTCTCAGTCAGGGACAGAGGAACAGCCCTGAAGCCCTTTCCATCACACAGTTTCCTCTTGGAAGCTTGGAAGATGGAGTTCTTCTCAAAAACACTTTGCTCTATCAGGAATTTTTAGACTTACATTTATTTTATTTGCTGAAGTTGAATAATAGGCAGGAGCTGGCAGAATAAATGTAGAACCGCATTTATTTGCAAGTGTGGTTTATATGATCTGGCATTGTGATTTAGGATGTGTTATTCTTGGCCCTCATAATTCTGAGATCCTGGGGACATCAGCCAAAATTGAAATAGAAAGAACCTAATTTGAGAACCTGTTGTGCTAAAGATACAAACCTGTATGGCTGATCTTTAAGGGTACATGCATGGAACTGTTCCATCCCTGGCAATCTTAGAGAGGACATCTTGGGAAATGCTAATGACCTTTAATTACAAGATAGAGTATCCAAGATCTGGCTGCAAGACTTCTAGCCAGAATAAAAGAGTGCAAGTTTTATGCCAAGGGAACAAATGAAAAAATGGAAAAAGTATTTCCTCCTGCAGCTGAGTATTTCTTTATATGGATCAATTGGATCTGTAACAGTGGAGATCAAAACAACTGCTGTAGCTAGGAGTCAATAGAGCCTCTTCCCACATCCCGCAGTGTTTTTCTGTCTAATTAGCACAGCGGAGTTACCCTGAGAACACTCATGTGAGTCAAGGTTGTCAGAGACCAGGTGTACGTGTCAGGATAAGCCTAGAACAAGATTGTCCCTCTGGTAATGAGAGGAGGAGAGTGTCAGAGAGTGGACAGACACCTGGGCAGCCAGCCAGCCAGTGGCAGGGATGTGCGACATTCAGGATCCAATCCGCAGTCACAAGTAACTAGTTACAGCTGGGTTCTATAACTATTCCGCTCACCCAATATATGACTGATGTCTGATGGGCTAGTAATTAGCTCATCATCTGGAGTAAATTAATGTTGAATATCTTACATGAGCATAAATGCTAAGTGAACTAAAAAAATTAAAGTTTAAATATTAGAGCATGCCATTTGTACCAGAAATATCAATGAATTGTTTTATATCTCTGTAATGGGGAAATCCTTTTTAAAATTCTGAAGTTAATGATAAAAATATTTGAATACACACAAATCAAAAACTTCTGGAAGTTTACCATAAGTAAACTTACAACACAAATGAAAAGTTGGTTGGTGATAGCAGTGGAGGGTGATTGTAGTGCAGATCAGCGACTGGGCTTGCTTCCTGGTGAATCTTGCCTGTGACTCCAGAACTCTGAGAAGCTAAGACAGAAGAACTTCAAATTCAAACCCAGCCTGAGAAACAGAGCCAAACCCTGTATTGAAATCAAACCATAAAAAGCTTGGAGATGCAGCGCAGTGTTCAGAATCTGATGTCAGTTGAGACAAAACAAACTAAAAACCCTAAAAAACAGAAGTAAATGATCCACAAATGTGACAGAAGAAGCAACAATAGTACAAGAAATGCAAAGTTAATCTAAAATGAGACAGCCTTTTTAACGTATTTTTTTGAAAAGAATTCAAAGATTGGTATAATTCTAGAATGGTAAAATTCAAAGATTGGTAATACTATATGGAAGCTAGTAGCTTAATCCATTATTTTTAGCATTCCAAAATGGACCAATTCTGTGGGAAGAAAATTTGGTATTATTTGCCCCAATGCATGTAATCTTTCCTAGTAATTCTACCACTGGAAAATAATCCTATAATCTAAATGGACACTTAAGAAATGACATGTATGCAGTATCTTAAATTGCCAGGGTTGTTCCTAACAGTGTAAAATTAGAAATCTCTTAAGTATCTAACATATAGGCTACTAGTCACAAGTGTTTTTGTATATACAAACCACACAATCTAGGAATTTTCCAAAAGGAATGACAGTGATCTTTTGGTACTGAACTGATGATGTTTTCAACAATAGCTTTTGCAAAATTAAAATCAAATAATAGTATAATATTGATCATTTCTATCTTTAATGAAAGATAATATGTACTCATACTTGTTTATACATTTGTGAAGAAGTATTAGAACATTGCCAATACTAAGAAAACCACCTTTCCCTGGGGGCAAAGTAGGGATGCAAAGAAGTTAGAAGCCTGTTTTTCTCTTCCTCTGTTTGTTTCTTTCTTTCTTTTTTTTTTTTTCAGGATTGGAGATCAAATCTGGGCCCTTGTGCTTACAAGGTAGGCCTGGTGCTAACTGAGCTAAATCTCCAGCCCCAGAAGCCTTCCTTTTGCATAAGTTTGTATTATTTTAACTTTTGATTCATATGAAAATATCTCTTCAAAATAAAATTGCATGTGTATGTATATATAAACATGCTATATATAATTTAAAAGTCTAGGTTGAAATTGCTTCCTTGAAATTCTGAACAAATATGAAAATAAATTGCTCCATTTCTTTTTGCATGTGACTGATACACATCTAATTTTTGATTCTTTGTGTGTGATTTCTCTGTTGTTTTGTATTGGTTTGTTTCATTTTCTTAGTTCTCTTTGCTTCCCTCCTTTTCTCTTGTTAATTCTACTTGTCTGGAGGCTGGTAGATTTTTTCTCTCTTTTTTAAATTACACAATGTCATCTAGATGGATTTACTCACATTTTCTATGCTCTCTCTGAATACTAGTGAATATTTTGTGAGTTTGGAGGGTATTTTCACTTTTAATTATCTGACTCTCTTTACATACTTGGAGATTAGCATGCTTTTTCACACATTTCATCAAGTTACAATCCTCTTACAAAAATACAGTTTAAATATGTAAATAATCCTAAATGGACTGTGCATTACTAGGAAGAAAAAGTGAGAGATCTAAATAAAGGGGCCTGAATCTGTGCCGTGGAATTTACAGCCAAGATACATGTTCTTTTAAACTTCATCCTCCCTACTATTTATCATCTCCTCCTCCAAATGGAAAAAAAATCCAAAGTTCCCTTTCATTGAAAGGCAATAAAACTATAAGAAAAGCTCCTAAAAATAGCTTCCATGTCTTCTTCTGACTGGCCTTCTCAAAATTGTGGAAACTAAGAACAGGGCAAGACAAATGCTTTCTACTGAAATATTGCACACAAAATCCAAAACTTTTATATAAAATACAGGAAAAATCTCTAAGACTAATTGAGTAGTGACAGTTAAAAAATATCTACAACTTAAATTTTTTGTAGCATTTTGGAAGAAATATGTTATCTTATATAGTTAAGTGAAATCATAGAAAGGCCAATTTCTCTTAAATTAATATGACTTTGGAAGCCAAAATAGAAATGGGCAGAGATTTGGCAACTGAACCCTTAATCCCTAACTTTTTCTGTGTAGTTGTTGTTATGTCTATTAAACTTACTGAACGTAATACTGACAGGTTTTTTTTTTTTAATAGGCAAGTGAAGAGTTTTTTAACTTTTACTGGTATCATCCTTTAAATTTAATGTTATATGATTCTTTCAGGTCAACTTAATGCGCTGTAAATGAATAAATCACCGACTATGTATGCATTCAGTTTCCGTTTACATGCTACTAATTAATGGGCTACATAACACCATACGAGGTAGAGTTCTCTCTCCTTTCCTGGATTGGGATGAAGCTACAGTCCTGTGCTTTCCTGTGAAGGGATTTGATTTCAGATTTATTTTTCTGTTTAACATACCCGTGTAAACTGTTTTCTCTGTCAGCATCGATGATGTTTATTCTACTCAGGGATTTTCATGTATATCTGAAGCGCTCCCATCATACTTGTAATTTTTAAACACGTTCCCAGTGAAGAAAGTTGCTGAATCTAAGACGTGGTCTTTTTTTAAAAAAAACTCTAGTTTCTGTTCATCATAGTTAATATAATTCCCTTTCTTTATGTATCGCAAAGTATTTTTTCACTACCGACTCTGTCCTGTTCACATCACAGCCGTCCTGTGAGCAAACGAAGGCGGCTCAGCCCAGTGCGCTGTACTGGACCCAAGAGGACCAGGCTCCACAGTGCCCAGCCTCACCTCCTGCAAGCTCTCCTGCCATCCTCCTCTGGGACTTCCGGACTCCCTCGACTTCTTCCGGTCTTTCTTCATCATCATCATCATCATCATCGTCATCATAGTGCTACTTATTAAGTCTCTGTCCTATTAGTCCTTGTAAAAGTTGGCCACTTAGTGGTTACTTTTACCAGAGTAGATATTATTTCAAGGCTGGGTAAAATTAGGAGGATGTCTTACAAGTATCTTTAAATTTTTTTGTGTTTTAAATAATATTTTAAAGTTTATTCCTAACATACTTGATGTCTGAGGTGGGTCTTTTAGGCTCCCCTGTGGCCTGCTAAACCCCAGGAGAAGGAAGTGGAAGTCCGACTGTGCTACTAGATAACTCAAGTTCCCACCCAGAACTGCCTGTGCGGAGAGTGTGAATTAGCACCGATTTCACTAAAGAACAAGGGGCCCTTGATTTGAAAAGATAATGAATGTTGAGATTGTAACAAAAAAGTAAGGAAACAAATTTTATGTATATGGGGGGGTGGTAGGGTGGGTAGGGCTATGGGAAAAAATGAGAATTAAGTTGTGTCTTATACTGGTACAAATCCCCATTATGGAGTGCAATCATGGTGTATATATTTAATGTACCAATAAAGATTTAAAAAAAAAAGAAAAGATAATGAAAGAAGGGAAGGAGGGGGCAGAGGGGAGGAATGAAGGAAAAGAAAAGGAAGTAAAGGGATAAAAAAAGCTGAAATTAATAAAGGAAAGAAAAGAGGGAGGAAAAAGGAAAGAGAAGGAAGGGTGGGCTATTTTCAGTGTCCTCCGTCCCTCTGTTGAAAAATATTTTCTCATCCACGAACAGTTCTCAGTTCCACTTCGAGCTTTCTAACAACTCTGATACCTGACAATTACTTGGAGTTGGTAGTCACTGGGAGCTGAAATTATGAATCAGTGCTTTTCTACTCGAAAAGTAATTTAAGAAATCGAAATTTAATAGTTATTTACTCCTCAAGTAACTAGTGCATGATCTTACAAACGAAACTGGAAAAAGGTGTTATAAAAAATTTTGTCAATAAGAAGTGAAAAAATAGATATTTAAAATATATTTGGTAACATAGCCAAGTATAATGTGTATAATGCTGATGACATGTAATTAGGAATAAGGAAAACAATTAACAGGCAATTAAAAATAAACTTGAATTGTATAATCCGTAGAAGTGCTGCAGCCTTTACTTGGAATATAAAAAAGTACATAAGTAGAAAATTCTTCTACACTTAGTGAATATTAAAGAAAAACAGGAGAGACTTGATTTATATTGGTAAATAATGAAATTTACCTTCATCCCCTGTAAGTTAATTTACACTCCTCCTGGAAATGCAAAGGCTTATCAGCTGGGCAATGCCCTAGAATCTTCACATACAGTTTCTTATGGAGTCTCTGTGAAACCTTTTTTCACTAAGTACACTTAAAACCCTTCAGTTAATCCTACTTATGCCTAAGCTCAATGGCTTACTGGGTCCTCTATAGTCAGTCATTCATTCAGTCATTCAGAATCTTCAGCCTCAGAAAAGTTTTCCTTTTAGGGTTAGTTTTCTGTGTTGCATTTCCCTATGTCTCCTTCAAAATATTACCCAATTTAAAAATTCAAAGCCTGATACCCTAAAAATATAACATGATATAACACAGGGTCAGTGGGAGACAGACACCCAGTGTTCTACTCAAATGTAGCTGTTTCTTTAAAATGCAAGGATCAAATATAAAAAATTGATTTTTCATTCCCATCATGCTTCAAAGTCTTGCTCCAGGTTAGGTCATGAACATATCGACCTTACAACTGGCTTCCCATAAATAAATGATTTATGTATTACTTGCCTCAAGCACATGTAGTGGTAACTTATACATATTATATATGGATGTATGACATACATGACCTAATTTATTGAGACTTCATGGCAACAGTAAGTACTATTATTTTTCTCGTTTTACAAATGAAAAGTTGAGATAAACCCAGTTTAGTTGTAACAAAGGCAGGGGTTGGCCACGGGAAATCTGACTCATTTCTGTTTCTCCTAGGTACTTACTCCCAAATTTCTGCATACTGGTGCTTGTACACTTGCTCAAGCCCTGCACTGCCTCAAGTCTTTGCATCCTTCATACAGTTCAAATTCTGTTTATGGCCCAGTACCTCCTGCCCTCATGTGAATGTGTCTGCTCACTCTAATTTCTTTACTCTTCAGGCACGTATATTTTATTACTGGGTCACATAATTATTTTGTTCACTAAGATTGTTTTTTACTATAGAAATCTGTCTTCTTCACTGAAAATAAATCCCTAGAGAATGAAATTTTTCAGAAATCCTTATCAAAATACTAAATGCACGAGAGTCACTTCATAAAATTCTGCTGACTGGAGTCTAACTTGAGCATTTACTGGATTAATACTATGGCTCAATATTTGGAACATTCCAAACTCGTAAGATCTTCTTGACAAAAGTGTCTTATTGCTGCAGCCCCTACTGGAGCTGGCTGGTCATTATCACACACTCTTCATGGTCTGGTATTATGGAAGAGTAAGTGAACCTCAAATAAAGTGCCTTGGATTGATGAATAATACTTCATAACCAGTCACTCTGGGGAAAAGGAAAGAGAATTTTTCATTGTTCTACTTTATTCAGGCTGTAGTTTGATGGCTAGAGTTGTCTTAAGGTTTGACTTACATTTTACACTATGTTTGTAATGCACTAATTCTCCACATACTGTTCTTCATTATCATACATTATCATACACATACATTCTTCATTATCACTACCAGTAACTAAACACTTTGGAGTCAATCATATAATTCTAGTTTGAGAATATATTTAAAACATTTATCAGCCAACTGCTAATCAAAATATTCATTAAATATCCATTTTTTATTTAGTGCTTTCCTGAAATCTGTGGTAAAGTAATGTAAGGGACAAACACATCTTCTTTCCTCTCATAGTACACAATTGAATTTATTTGCATTTTATGTTTCAAAAAGCATTGATTGTAGTTCAAACTACTCTGGAGCAGTTAATCCAAACATTTTTTCTTCCTAAAACAACAACTATTTTGGCAAGATAAAAAAACTGGCCACTGTCTACAGCCTATATCTAATTTTATCCTTTAATAACTTGTGTGTGTGTGTGTGTGTGTGTGTGTGTGTGTGTGTGTGTGTGTGTGTGTGCAGAGAACTGTCCAACCTGTGGAAATACCTCACAGAGATTTTAATAGAATGGTTACACATATTTATGTCTTTTGAAATATTGCCTAACACATGGCTTTAAAAACCAGATATTTGAGGCAGTTATTTTGGTTCCTCTGGCAAATATTTTATGATTTACAGTTTTCCATTTATGGAAATATTTGGGTTGGGAGACTATATGACAATCAAATGATCATCGTGAAGAGTCCTAACATAATTTCAACCGGACAATTCAATATGATAGTGCTAAAGGGACATTTTACTTCTTAGGCCTAATAAGTCTATACACAATAAATCTAATATTTAAAATTCATTATAAAGAATAAAGTGTTTTTCTATATATGATCTCATTTAGATTTTGGTCCAGATACATAGAAATATGCTTCCAGTATTATATATGTGTATGTTAGACACATTCATGTCAATCCAAGGTAAAACAAAATATATTCATGTGTCAAGAATCTCATATAAGTTAGAACAATCAGAAGCATATCATTTTTGTTTGCTTGTTTCCCTTAGAATTAGAAGTTTGAGGTATCTAAGAGATTATTTTCATAATATTTATTTAATCTCTGAGGTTTTGTGAGTCACTTTTTTTAACCTGATTGGAACTACAGACTTTAAAATACATGATTTTTTTTTTCTATAGTCTGAAAGAGGTTGCCCTTCCCCAGGTATCTAGGATTATAGTGCCTCACTCAGTCCTACATCTGACCTTAAATCTGCTGATTGGAGGGGGCTGGGTAATGATTCCAAGTCCCCAGTTGCCCATTGTCAGACCAGGAAAATCCTTTCCAATATACAAATATGAAGTGGGCCAGAGGACCATCTTCACACCCACTGTTATAGGTGTTAATACTCACAACCAAACTGATTTTTCTGAAACCCAATTTTAAGAAATGAAGAAGATAGATGAATAGACAATGAAAATGTGTACAGTCTTACTCTACTGTAAAGAACAATGAATTTGCATTATTTGTAGGAATATTAATGGATCTTGAGACCATAATATTTAATGAAATCAATCAAATATGGAAGATTAAATACATCATAGTTTCTCTTACGGTGAGATTTGCAAAGTATAAATAAATTGAAAAGAATTCTAAAAGAGAGATTGTAAAAAGCAGGGAGACAGATTTTGTAGGTGGGAAAATAAATTAGAAGGAAAAAAAGAAGTTGAGAATTATATATATATATATATATAGATAGATAGATAGATACATATATAGATATAGATATAGATATATGTCCCCAAACAAAAATATTTGCTTATCTACCTAATATGTATCAACAATATAAAAAAGACTCCAAGCCAGCTTCATGAGTTTGAATTGTAATTTTAACATTCTAGTTCAAAGCACCAAACATTAAAGTTAGAAGCAATCAAGGAAAAACTCTAACACTGAATATTAAAGGTACAAACAACCAGTGATTAAGATTAAAGGGAAGGATTTTGTGACCCAAATAGAGGCACATACAAGTTAAGATTTTTAAATCAGTCATAATACTATTTTTAAACTGCTTGTTTAAAAATCAAAAGTGGGAGCCCAGGACTTAGCTCGTGGCTCTGGCACCTGTCTTGCAAGTGCAAGGACCAGGGTTTGATCCCTGGTAACCACATACAACAATACAGGGCATGGTGGTTCATGTCTGTAATCCCAGCACTCAGGAGGTACAGGCAAGAGGATTGCTGTGAGTTTGAGGCTGAGCTCAGGGACAGCCTGAACTACAAAGCGAGACTCTGTCTCAAAAAAGAAAGAAAAAAGAAAGAAAATGTAATTCATAATTCTGAGTTCATCATACTGTTGAAAGCTCTCTGAAATTTCGTGTATTAGTGAAACCTTTCTTTAAACTTTGTTTTTTAATACAGGTATACAAAACAAGACTTTTACCAAGACTGATTGTTTATTGCTTCTTGATATGTCTTAATGCAAATCTTCAAAGCAAATTCATTCCAGTTATAAATTAGTTTTCAGAAGTTACAGTTCTGATCATGCAGCATTCTCTGCACTCTGTGATGCAAGCACAAATCCTTACAGAACTGTCATTTCACTTCTGGACTATGTGCCTTATGACTTTCAGTGGAAAGAATACTAGGGAGTTGAAAGTTGAGGTTTGCTTTCCTCTTTTGTGATGAACTTCTTTTTGGGTCATTATTTAAAGGAAGCAAAGACCATTAGAGAAAGCTAATAGCCTTCCCCGCCCTCAGATTGTATTGATATCACTGATGGGAGAAAGAGTTAAGCCAAATTGCTTTCTCAAAATGATTCAGGGACCGTGGCACTTCCCATAATGGTCCTATCAAGCCAGGCCTAAAAGCAGAGAGGGCAAGGACGCACTTAAAGGCAATTATCCATCAACATTGGAAATACGGTTAATAGATTAAGAGAGCAGTGTATGCGCAATATATCTTGATTGCAAAGCAGTTGATATAACATTATTCAATTTACTAGCTAAATTAATTTAAATTGGTTTAGGCAGACGTATAGTCAAATGAACCACCAGATATCCAGAGGGCCATAAATAATAGATAACAATAAACACATTTGTTTTACATGCTCCTAATTTAGTTACCCCCTCAACTCTCTCTTTTTCAGATCAGAATATGTCAGTTAGTATAATCTATGCTACCCTTCACTTATCTTTTCTTAAAATCTTTTAGGAATCCCTTCTGTTCTATAAAGTTTGCAAGGACCCATTACAGTACCATCAACAACTCCCATTTATTCAGGGCTTACTTTATTTATCATAGTCAGTTTTTAGCTCCCCCGTCCACTTACACTTGATGTCTGGACTTTCTCTTCATGTAAAATGTCATGAGCAGAAAGACAAGGCAGTAGAAATAGCTTTCCCTCTGTACACACAAGGATGTTGACTTGGATTCTCCTGGCCTTTGGAAGGATGATGGAAGTGGAGAGCCTGGCAGAGGCAACATGTACCTGTATTTTCACTGTGCAGAGGGCCATCTTTTCTGAATGTAGATGATCTGTAATGCCCAGGCCACAGTTTTCACTAGGTAATTTAATGCTTGAAACATCCAAACCATGTAACAAAGGCAAATGTTTGGAAATAGCATGATGTGAAACAAAAGCTAAAGTGTTGGAACCAGAAGGCAGTTTCTTCCTTCTTCGTAAAAGGGAACAAACCAATATGAGTTCTGCACAAAGGCTTTTTGCTACTTTCCAGCATCACTATTTTCAGCATGGTGATGGTGGCTTTGATGACCCAGGGGAGCTCTAGGGAGAGATGACACACACACGTAAGGTGACTTTTGTATCTTGGGAGCCCTTTTTGGGGCTAGCGCAGTCCTAAAGAGATTGACTCAATTTTTACCCTATTGGAAAGAAGAACAAGCTTATTCACAATATACAAACAGTGAAATATGAAAAGCGTTTGTGTTGAAAATATGAAATGTGTGATGATGTGCACCAGCAGCAAGTGTCTAACAGTGTGTGGGGCCTGGGGTGGTGAAAGGAAGAGGACAAGAGGGCCCTGCTGTGAACCTGCGCAGACCACAGCCTCACTGGTGGTGAAGCCAGAATGTGAGGGGACCCTTTGTAAGTCCCCTTTCTTTGTGATGCTTACATCGCGCAATCATTTGTCCTGAACAAGTGATACAATAGCATTATTAAATGTGCTTTTGTATGTTGGACTTTCCATATCAAAATACTAGATACAGTGTGTCATCTTCTCCAAATTATTTCAAATGGCTACCATACAGGTAAAGAGGAAGAAACAAGAGGTCACTTGATTCTTCTCTACTGGAAGGAACAGGAAATATAAAAATTGTAGTGGAAAAAGGAGAGAGAGAAACTATTGTGATTGTCTTTCAAATGTACCAAGAAAAAGGGAGTCAAGTGCCAGAGAAAGATTTGAACCTCTCATTCACACTGGCGCAGGAGTAGTAAGCAAATTGGCTCCCTGTGAAGTGGAGAAAATATCCACTTTGCAGAATCATAGCAAATATACACTAAAATAATTTATAAAAGATGTTTTATTTAATAACTGATTATAATAAGAATTTCAGAAATGGTAAGCATTACTTTTATTAGATCTTATTTTTTTAGAATCAAAGCAAACAATCAGAGCAGGGCAAGTTACCTCATTTTTATTTTGCAATTATATAAAGAGCACCTAATGATAAAAATGCATAGTGTTAAACTTTAAGTGGAATTTATATAGATCTTTTAAAAATGGTAATAATGAGTACCATTAAAATAGTAACTTTTCAAACATAAAATTATTTATAAGAACTTTGAAAAGTTAAACTAGCAGAGAGCTGAAATGAAAATGAGTGCATTGTTTTCTAATAATGTGGCATCTTGCAGGAGAACCTAGAAAACCTTGAGAAAAGAATAATAAATATTTTAACTGGTGTATGTCTCTCAATATTAATTGCTTCACTGGACTATTTCTCATTTTAAAAACACCTTTTTCTTTTGGGTATAAAAAACAAGCTTTCTTCTATTAAAAATCTGAAAATACAAAAAGTATAAAAATCATAAAAGTAGTTTTATTACTCATAGATTACTTTTGAGCATATATTACAGACTTGTGATGATTTTTTTTTGTTGTGTCCTAATTTTGTCTTCCCCATTGCTAGCATTTCCTCCCCTGCTTTCATTTTCTGAAATGATTTTGTCCAGGTTCTTACTTAAATCACTCAAAATTTTAGCCCACAAATCTTGTGCTCATTGTTCAGTCTTACTAACGACGTTTCATTAGCATTACATTTACATCAACATTTATCAACAATTGCCTTTAACTTTATGTTTGTAGTTTTGTGTTTTTTGGTTTGTTTGTTTGTTTCCAGGATGATTTTCTCTGCTGGCTGTTATTTTGTCCCCTGGGAGGCCCAGAAGGATGTTGGGCAGAACAGTGGAGAAAGATCTCAGGGAGAGGGGCCTCTTTGACTGGCCCACATCATTCCTTTACCTCAGGAAGAGGCGTCCCCAGAGGCCCCTCTTCCAGGACGCGGCCTTGGTGATTTGCTCACACACCTTTGATAACAACTCTTCTTCTCCCAAGTGCCCTTGGTTTGCCACTTTTTATGCTTCCTTTTTAGTTCCATTACTCTTTCTCAGCCTTCTGGAAAGCATTCTATTTAGGAGAATTACATCCTTTCAAATGTTGTTCAACTAGTGATAGAAAGAATTTTGTTATCTTTCCATCTTTTTAAAATGTTCAACGTGTTTGATTTTTTTTGCTCTGTAGTTAAATAAATTCTTCTATGTTTAAAATGTAATCATTTACACAGTATAAAATCTTGGAGGGCAAAAATGGCCCAAGTTTGAGTGTGGTTATAGTTTTACGACTTTGTCAATGTGCTAAAATCTACTGGATTTATATTTTAAATGTTTAATTTGCTCAGCATGTAAACTTTAGCACAATGAAGTTATTTTATAGTAAAATATGAAATCTTGAAATTTCACCTTATTTTATATGCATTTTTATTAACAATTAGCTATTTTAACTTTTATTCCTCTAATATTGTTTTGTTTGTTTTTAAAGTAATTTCCCTGGCCTTGAATTCAGTTGTTCCTGTCTCAGCCACCCAAGTACCTGAGATTACAGCGAAGGACACTTTTCCCAGATCTAACACTGTGATTTATATAAAGTTGCATACTGAGATGAATGAAAACTGGTCCACAGAAGATGAGGTCCATGGAATCAAAGTCCTCATGAAAAACAAGAAGATAAAGGGACATTTCCTTCGTTCTCTCCATAACTATCTATCCAGATCCCCAGAAATTCTCCCATCAGTGTAAAGATTATTTCTCTTCAAAATAAACCAAGCTTATAATACCCAGGACCTATAGGCTAATGTTCTACATGGCAATTCATTTTCCCTATGCAAGATTTAAATTTTCTTTATACTGTCCAATCTTGATATTTGCAATAATCTATTGTCATATTTTTATTCTCTAACCCGGGGTTTGTGCTGGCTGTATCAGTGCGCTGTAAACAAGCACAGCCTGACATGAGTCTTTATCCTCCAGGGCAGAATGGCCAGCAACTCACAGAAGCTGGAGACAGCCGGGCAGGGAGTGGCGCGCGCCATTCTGAGATAGGGAATCAGCTGCCGGCACAGCTGTGCCTCGGAGAGCACAGAAGGGATCAAGCAGGGATTACGGTTTCTCTGATTTGCTGGTTCTGGCAGCAGATGTCAGGCTGCTTCAGGATCACCAGGAATGAGCTCCTCCTCTCAGAGAAACATCACCAGGAGGCTCCTGCCAGGCCCGTGGAATCACACGGAGAAAGGGCTAGAAAGCTTCCGCGAGGAGATGAAGAGCTGTAGATCCCTGTGAAAAGGTTCACAGAGAACCCGCCCACAAATGGATGAACATGTCCTTCTTTAGAGGTGAATTACAGTAAAAGAAAGGCAGAAACCCTTCGTAGAGATTATTAATCCTTTCTTTTTTCCTTTGGTCATGCTGGGAATTGAACCTGGGGCCCTGTGCATGCTAGGCAAACTCTGCCTTTGAGCTATGTCTCTAGCTCTGCATGGAGATTATCAAACAAGTCTTTAATAGAGAAAGCAAAATGTGTTATTCAGGGGCAGAGAGTAGCACAGTTGCCTCAAAAACTGACTTGAGGAAGCAGAACTAAATATTTAAAGAATCGACTTCGTAGTCTCACCAGTCAGACAAAAAGAATGACTATAAGAATAGCATGAGAAAAAATGTGTTGAGTAAAGGTTTTTTTTCAGGTTCGATTTGTTAAAAATCAAGCTAATAGATAGGAAGAAGGCTGCGATCACTCTGGAAGCACAGGCTTAGTCTATGTTTATGGATCCCGAATCTGGAAGGAGCCTGAGTAATGTTTTTCTCTATCTCTTTCTTGCTTTGAAGGAAAAGTGATTCCCCCCGCCCTTAGGATATAGCACAACTGAAATCAACAGCTATGCAATATCCTGAAGGAAGAGGCTGCTAATGGGGAAGAAAGTCATGCCCATAATACAGTCCCAAGAAAGGCCACTGGGCTGGGAAATGGCATGCATGAAAAGATAGCAGAATTAGATCAGGAAAGAACACTGCAGAAATCCTGTCACTCAAATCAACTTTAAAGCAATTCAGGGCAGAGTCAATACCGGGAAAAAATATCTTGGAGTGCACTAGAACAAAAAATAGAATCAGAGTAAGAGTGAAGAGGTCTAAATTGATTAAACTGTAATTTTGTTTTCATAAGTCTTTCCTTGTCACTTTTGTTAGTTTCTGCATATTAGAAATTCTTGAGTTGCATAATCAACTCACTTCCTTCCATTCTTTGTTGCTGATATTAAAAATATTTCAGGTCAGAAATTTGTTTGTACTTACAGATTTAGCCTTATCCCATAAATTTTGATAAGCAATATCATCATTTGTTATATTCCAAAAAGTATATAATTTCATATATGCATGTATTTTAAAACTCAAGATTTTTCTATTTGAAAAAAATCTCATTCCTATCTTAACATGTTAATTAAATCTAGACAAAGACAATGACTTGTGCAAAAATGCTACCTCTAGGATTTAATTTTCATTAAACTTAGTAGTTTAATTATGAACTATTTTTGAGTTCTAAGCACATGCCATGTTTGTATGAAAAATATAAATATGTATTGCAACTTCTCTGATTAAACTCTCTGAGCTTTATTTTGTTTAGTTTTACAATGTTGCTTTGATTTTATAAATGCACCAGAGACTGAAAGATTTCCTTCAGAGACATCTATAACTATTGTACTGTTTATTTTTCTTTATAGAATTTGATGTGGTTATTTGACTCATAAAGGCCCATCACTGTTATTTTTCATGATGAATATTATCTCATAGAATTATCATGAAGATTAAATAAAACAATGCTTCCAAAGTGCTTATCCCATAATTGGTATATGGTAAATGCTCTATAAATGTTAACTATTGCTGTTTCCTTAATCAGTAACCTCTGCTTTTATCTTTATTAAATTTGAGTTCCTGCATTTCTCCTGATTCCTAAATTGAATAGCTGTTTCATTTGTTTTGCATCTTTTGATTTAATAGTGAAATAGTTTAAAGTTTTTAATTTTCCTTTAGTTATATCCTATATTTTTAAATGAAGAATACACATATTGTCATCAGTCTAAATAATTTAGAAATTCTAATTTTTAAGTTTTATCTTTTATCCAGGAATATGATCATAAAACACAAATTATTGGAACTTATTCAGATTTTCTCTATGACTACATGTCAGTTTTTTAAAATACTCTATTTCCATATGAAAAAAGTAAACAGCCTCATTTTTTACTCTATACAGTTCATTTATAGATATTTATGTTCTTGAGATGTTTTTATATTATTTCTACCTGTTCATTCAAATTTCTGTAAGATAAGTTTTAAACTCCCTCAGCCCTGAGTTGTATCTTCCCTGCTTATAGGATCTTTGGATTCTGGGATTTTTTTTCCTTACAAAACTATAAATGTTATCTTATTCGGTTCTAGTTACCTGAGTTGCAATGGAAAATATATTCCTATTCTGATTTGTGGTTATGATTGATACACTTTCCTTCCCACTTCAAAGTTTTGAAATTTCCTGCTGTCTTTGGACTTCAGGTACTTTTATGGGTTATCTATTGTGTCTTTTGCTGTTAGTATGGTCTGAAAAATCAAAAGGTTTTGATGTAAGAAACTCAACTCAGTGAAATATTCTATTATTCCTTTGGTTATTTTTCTTCAATTTACTTTTATCAATTTCAGTTTCTAAAATACTTAAAATCAGAATACTTGATCTCCTAGATTTATCTTCTATTAGGCTTGTACTTTTGTTTTTCCATCTAACTACTGCTCTTTTCTACTTACAGTTTTAGAATCATTTCCAGTTCATTTTCTAACTAATTATTGAAATTTGCATCTGTCTCCATTCTATTTTTCACTAGCCCTATTGAATTAAATTCATCTTAAATTTCTGGAAATAATCCTTATCCGTGAATTAAACACATCTTAATTTCCTGGAAGTACTCCGTATTCTAAATTTTATCTTCTTTGTTTGTAAGATTTCCTACCCAGACCTCACTGATTTTTTTTAAAACTATCTCTCCTGTTTTCTTCATTACATTTCCATCCTAAAATTTCTTTAATGTCAGTGGAATCTGTTCTAATTTTCTCACTTCATTACATTTTACAAATGATAGATCAATCTTGAATGTTCACTAGTTTTTATTTTCTGACTCCCATGGGTTGCAGGGGGCCTGTGGGGAACATCATAGACACTGACTCCTGCACCCACTGAACCTGTTCTTGAGGTTGATAGAGGAAGGTGAGCAAGTTGGGAACACAGATCACGAGTTTGTTTCTTTTCAGTCCACACAGGAGGCCAGTGGACTGCCGCGATTGTCTGGGTACTGGGCCTTAAGGGTGACTGAATTCTTCAAGGTTTTTGAAAGGCACAAGTGGAAGAGCCATTCCAGTGCAGACAGCAGCAGGAGCAGGAGAAAATTTCTTCCTTTCTTAGGCACAAGTGAATAAGATCCAAGAGTAATATGGCAAGAACATATGAGTTCAAGGCTAACCTGCCCTACTTAGTGAGACTTTATCTTTAAAAAAAGTGTGTGTGTACATGTATATAATATTTAAATGTTTATATTTGTATAAAATTATATTTTATACAAAATGTATAAAATATATTTATATTTTATTTATTTATTTATTTATAAAATATATAAAAATATATTTTAATTACAGTCCTATAGGTTCATGAACAGTTCTGGTCATGAACAATTCCACTCTCAAACAAAAGTATTTGACAAAATCTTTTTCCCATTCACAAACTCCATGTTGGGTGACAGATACCTGAGGCCATTTTCCCCACACAAACACAAACGAGGCCCATTTTCCCCCCAAATGTAAAACAGATTATGTTGGTGAACTGAGGCACCACTATAGAAAGATGATTTGATTAGTGTGTATTAAGCTTCAAAACACATAGTAATATCTTGATAAAAAGGATAACTGACCCTGCGATCAAGTTTCTATGTGCAAGGAAACTCTAGGTGGTTCTTTCAAATCTAGAGTCTTTAGTGTTCTTATCTGTCCTCCCACATGCAGCTGCCTACCAGCCACCACCTAAGAAAATCAGCCGAGTAGGAGAAAAGGCCTATTCCAGGCTCATGGTCTTCTAGGACCCAGCCTGTGAGCTCATGGGGCAGCAGCACATCATGGTGGGTAGCGTGCATTGGAGCAAAGGTGCTCACCTCCTGGCCAGGGAACCAAAACAGAAAAGAGACAGGGGCTAGCTCCACTGTCTTCTTCAGTGACCCAAAGACTTCCCACGATGTTTTGTTTCTACCATTTCCAACAGTGGGAAGCTGGGGACTGAGCCTTTAATATATGGTCTTTGATTACACTTGGGACTGGCTTCCTGTTTGAATCTCTAAGAAATACTTTGCAATCCTTTTTGATGCTTTTGCCAGTGCAAGTGAGATGTGGCTTTTGGAATAAGGAAAGACAGCATCATGGACTGTTTAATAGCAATCTGTCATTCAGAAATTGATTCATCCCGGGCCAGGGATTTAGCTCAGTGGTTCAGGCACCTGCCTTGTAAGTGTAAGGGCCCAGTTCGATCCCTGTAACCACATACAACAATGCTGGATGTGGAGACTCATAACCAACAGCAATTTGGACCACATACTACAGTGCCAGGCATGGTGGCTCATGCCTGTTATCCCAAAACTTGGGAGGCAGAGGCAGGAGGATTGCTGTGAGTATAAGGCTGAGCTCAGGGCCAGCCTGAACTAAAAAAGCAAGACCCTGTCTCAAAAAAAAAAAAAAAAAACAAGAAAAGAAATTGATTCAACCCATTACCTAATACCATAGTTTATATTCACTGTATTCTGAAGAATTTAGCATGAAGTTATACTTTAACAGATATTCTATAGATGCACTACTGAAGAACACTGTTGCCTCCACAGTGTACCCAAATGTTATTTAATTCAATCTCACTTGAGTTTGCCTGTTACCACAAAATCTCTCTCAGGTGGTGGAGGTTCTCTTTTAGCAGCTTAGGCTCACTGGAGAAACCAGGAACAAACAATGCTGGGGTTTCTGTAACCCTTCTGGAAAAATATAAACTTGGCATGACAGACTGAAAAGGAATTCACCTTGTGTACTGCCTCACTCATCTCCCATGTGAACCAGCAAACTCTGGGATTTGAATATGTTTCTTCCTTCACACAAAATGTAAGTGTGTGCCTCTGTGAGTGTTGTTTGATGGCAAATATAATCTTCTACTCACTTAAAATGAATCTTAGTACTGGTTATCCTCGTAGGGCAGACATGTGGCTGACAGCTAGAGTGGAAAGGAAAGCCTGCTACTGCCGCAAAGGAGAGTTAACAACACAGGCACCATTTGGATCTTATCTTTAATTCTAAGTCCTCATACTCATCCTTCAGCCTCTTTTCCTCTTCCAGAAAGTCACATGCCTGTCAGCATCTCATCCTTATTGCAAAAACTACCAAGAACTGTGAAGGGTGTGGAATTTTATTTTATTGTAAGCTAAAATGTTAGCCTGTCATAGTTTCTCAAAGCTGGGAAAGCACACAGTTCACTAGGGTCAGGGACAAAAAGCACTTTTAGAACAGTAGCAGTAGTCAGAATATCAGTGTTTGCTTTGATCTCCAGAACCTCCAGCCCTAAGGAGGAGCTCACAGAGCCAGGTAACATCTGGACACGCACTGGTTTATGTTACCGGAGAAGAATTCCTGCCTAAACACACGAGCTCCAGAACCCTGTCTCTACTTACTGCTACCACTCAAGGCTGTGTGCCACCTGCACACTCTTAGAAAGGTATCAGCAACACAGAGAGCAAGTCTTCATGCTTGGAAAGTGTGCAAGTCATGGGATAACCCCCCCTTCCAAATGGCGTGATCAAGAGAGAATGTTGTAACAGTTCTGTGAGTTTAATAATTTGTACCAACAACTGGCTACCACACTTGGCCTGAAATTCCCACCCCTTCCTGAAGTCTGAGAGGCCTAACAATTTCTGGCCCCAGCAGTCTCTCCAGTATCATTCTCTAAATTCCTTCATGCCAACCTTGTTTCGGTTCTCAAGCACCAGCGCATTCTCTGTCTTGACTTCGGATGCTGGCTCTGAACAAGAGCCCTTGTCCCCTTTCCGCCGAGATGCTGCACAGTTATAACCTCTTTGGAATTAACTTACTTGAATACTCTAAAATAAACCATCAGTAGTAATCTCCCTACATTATTATTTTTAACATATTTGTCATTTCCTGTCAAGACCACTACCTTCCACATCTTCTTATTTTTATTTTCTCCTTTATACTATAATCTTTCTGAAGCCAAAGACTTTGTGTAATATATCCATCCTACCTTTATGTAAGACCTTGCCTGCTGTTTGGTAGTATTTGGTGAGTATTAAATGAAGTTAGTATTATTACATGAAATATATTTAATAATTATAAATGAGTGTTTATTAATTATGCATTAAATAAAATAAGATAATAGCAGTTTTTTGTTCACTACAGAGACTATCTACTTACTATTCATAAGCAGAAGTGTAGTGAATCAGATCTTGACATCAGAGAAATGTAGACATTTATAAAGATTGATTCCTTCAGAGAAATGATACTCAAAAGTATGTTTATTTCTTCAGATAACATGTAAATGGTGAAGCCTAGACTGAATATCGAAGCCAGGCCACACGTGAGCTGATAACTTTCTTTCTTGTTTCTCTACAACATAAACTTTCTAGGGCACTTCAAGAAATCTTTTTGTAGTAAAATACCCATAACATCACATTCTTTTCCCAGATCTTTAATGTATCCACTTATAGTTAAAACAATATTCAGTCTTAACTTTGACTGTCTGTGGCATACCCAAGGAACTCTCCAGCAGAGGAGGTAGCTGGAATTCTAGGGGAGAAATCTTTGAAATGACAAAGCTACAGAAAGGATGGGCCCCAGAACATGAAGTCTCTCCAAGCTTTGTCTGTGTTGTCTGGCTGTGATGAAAGGGCCTTGGGTGTTATTCCAGTAGAAATGAGAGGGATTTATCTCTGCAAGACGAACTACAGTAAGTCTATGAGTTTCCTTCTTTGAGACTTCAAGTGGAAACAAGTTTTTTAAATAATTGTCAATATGTCACTCATACATTATAATTCTATATTAGATCTGCAAAGTATATGATGCATAAAATCAGAAAACCAGGAAGGCAGTTAAAGTCATAATTAAAATTGAACATTTAAACAATCAGTAGTTAATAAGACAACCATATAAATATTTATGAGGACATAGAAGACTTAAATAATCCTATCAATCATCCTAGCCAAATAGACACTGATGGAATATTGAACCCAGCTACTAAAGAAGACGTCCTTCTTTCCAAGTGATCACAGAATAGTCACCAAGTCAGATTAATCCTGGATAATAAAATAATCCCCAATTTTATTTTAAAATATTGAAATCCACAAGTTATTCTTTGGTCAGACGGGAATTAAAACAAATCAATAAATCACTGATCTTTAAGACTAAAAATATTTATGAACTGACACCTGTTAAAGGTTGTGGGATGTGACTAAAGTAGTGTATAGGTGAGATGTATCTTTTTGAGGGCTACCATGAGACATTTCCAACGCTTCAGGATAAAGCCTAATACTTATGGTACGATAGCTAGGTTCTTTGATGGGGATCTTTCTCTCCTGGCATCCTGTGACTACAACCATAGAAATCCTCGCGGCTCCTTCTCAACCCCAGGCTCTCAAGAGAGGCCCAGGACCAGCCCTATGCCTGGAAAACCTTATAGCCTTCTTTTTTCTTAAACTCTTCATGTAAATTCAGCCAGGCAGTATCTTATTCTTCATCCCTTAAAAAGAAAAAACATTTCTCTATTCCTTTATTTTTTGTTTCAAATACAACTGGAGAAAATTACTTTTTTAAAATTGAGTTTATTAATATACTTTAGATGTACATTATGATTATACTCAACATTGAGAATTTGTGCCTCTACATGATGTATCTTGTTTTCTGTAGCATATTTGGATTTTGAGTGGTAAGCCTCATTTTGTATGGACATTCATTTTCCTAGCATTTGTTCAGGTTCTTGATAAATTATTTAATTCATCTTTTGCTATATTCTTGCTATATTTATTTATTTATTTATTTATTTATTTATTTATTTATTTTTTTGAGACAGGATCTTGTTTTTTGTAGTTCAGGCTGGCCCTGAGCTCAGCCTTGAACTCTCAGCAATCCTCCTGCCTCTGCCTCCCAAGTGCTGGGATTACAGGTGTGAGCCACCATGTCCAGCACTGTGATGTGTGGTGCTGATTGCTGGTGAGTGTGAGTCACCACACCTGGCTTGCTGTATGTGCTTACCAGATGAACACAGGCCCTTGCAGCTCCGAAACCACTGAGCTAAATACTCAGCCCCCTATATGCCTGCTTTTAACAATTTTATGCTTGTCTTTAAATTTTTTGAGATCATTAATTATTATACCTTGAAATTCTACTTTACCTTATTTTTACTCTGCATGAGTAGCTGTATTTATGAGGCCTCAATATGCTTTTAGGCATTTTGGAATCTCCCAAAAATGCATATCTTGAGATCAAATCTTTTTTTCCTCTGATTTTTTAAAAACTCAGTTTCCTAACACGTTGTTTACTCTCTTTCTCTGCAGACACGAACAAGTTTGGATAGCTTACAGACAACAGAAAGTTATTCTCAGAGTTCCTGAGTCTGGGGAGCCCGACATCAGTGGATCCTGTGTCTGTGAGCACCCTCCCGTCTCCACCATGCTTGACTGAAGACGTACAATCAAACTAAGTTTATCAGCTACTTGGATTAGTTCTCCATCTCCATTCACTGTGACAATTTTATTCATTTGAAGTGTAGCCTAGGTCATTTGTTTCAATCACTTTAAAGTTAGGAAATTCTTTTTCATTCTTGCTGATTTGAGTTGTATTTTTTTATTACTCAGATCCATTAGCATGCTTTGAAGTGGTAAAAATCACACACACACACACACACACACACACACACACACACACACACACGGTGTCTGTGGTCTATCCAAAGAGGTGTCACCATTTTCCATTCTGTTTCCCACCATTTCCTTTCCCTCACACCTTCAGAGTTTGTTTCTTTACCTTTTCTGTTTGTGTGTTTTGTTTCTAAAGACAAATAAGAAATATCTTCCTATTTCCTTCTTTTTTTCACAGAAGCTGTATACCATGTATGTTCTTTTGAACTTTACATTTGAATTTAAAATATCTTCTTGAACTTACTGTATATCTATATTCACAAATATTTTTTACAAGCACAGAATTATCTGAATGCTTGTAATATTGTTAAACAAATCAACTCTTGTTTGTGGATATTCAGATAACTTCCCACATTTTACAATTGTAATTGTATCAGAACTACATATACCATATAATTCCATATCTTTACAGTAAATTTCTCGAGTGTTAAATGAATAACCATCCAAATCCAGCTGTATAAAACTTGAATCATCTTATGTTCTACCAATAATATGTGTGAACTTCAGTTTCCTAATGTAATCATGATGAGTGTATGGTCAGACTTTGAAGTTTTTGCCACTCTACCGAGAAGTAGTATTTCAAAGTACATTTGGTCCACAAACTCAGCCAATGATGAATCAAAAATATGATTAAAAATTTGCATGTGTACTGAACACATTCACACTATATTCAAGTCATTATTCTCCCAGCAGTACTGAGTAATAACTATTTACACGGATTTACATTATATTTAACACTGTAGTGAATCCTGAGTTAATAAAAGGTACAAGTGGATTGCATGGATCACATGTGATGCATAGACTTTTCTGTTGATCCAGAATATCAGCAGATTTTGTGTCTGTAAAGATCCTGGAACAGATTCCTTGTGGATGCCAATGTCAAGTGAAATTTAATTTGAATTTTTCTAACTTGAATATTTTTATAGGCTTAAGGGTTATTTTTATATTTCTATTTGTGACTTCCTGATTGATAATTATTTTTCTTTATAGGAATTTTTATTTTCTTCAATTTTTATGAATTACTTGAATATTACAGATATTTGTCTTTTGGTCATGCCTACTGAAAAAATTTCCCCAATTTTCCATTTGTCTCCTAAGTTTATTTTTGGCATGTGAGTTTCTTATTTGTTGTCATGCAATCTTTAAAATTTTATGTGATTCAACTCATTCTTGTTTTCTACTAAATCAAAATTTATATTCACAGCCTTTTACCCACAAAGAAATTTACTAAAGCTCATTTCCTTGCACTGTGTAGCTCGTGTTTCTGTTTTAGATCCTTATCTATTGGATGCAAGAAATGAATTGAATATATTTTTTACAAATACCTTTATTTATGTACCTATTATATATAATATACCTATTTTATATATATATACATGTATATATATGAATATACCTTTTACAAATACCTATTCATTGTCCCAGCACATTTAATAAGAAAACAAAGCTAAAATCATGGCCCCAGAGATTTTATTTGAGAAATGTATCTATCATACTGTGACTTCTGTATACAGCAGGATCATTTTTAGTTTTCTGTGCTGTTGTACTGATTTTTCCTCTATTTGTGCATGAGTGTCACACTCTGTTAATTAAAATGTTTGTAGTTTGTGTCATTATTGCTGTAGAACTAATCTTTCCTTACTGCTTTTCCTGTTTTATATTTTTGAGCTAATCTTCTGTATTTATTATTTTATATGAAGTAAAGTACAAATTTCTCTAACTTTGTCTTAAAAATAAGTCTTTGCTACTTAGGAGTCTGATGCAGAAGAAATATGACGCCAGCCTGGACAACTTACAGAGATTCTCAAAATAAAACAAAAAAATCCTCTTGTTTAGGTCAATGATAGAGTGCTTACCAATAAATACAAGGCACAGGATTCACTCTCTGATACCACCAGTCATCAGTATTTTTAATTGGATTATATCAAATTAATAAATTAGTTAATGAGGAACTGGCATTGTTATGTTGAAACATCAAAGACAATGGATGTCTTTAACATTTTGCAGAATATTTCTGCTCTCTATAGTATTCCTCATTGACATTTTCATGTTAAAATTTCTAACAGTAGATTGCTATTGTATCTGCAGTTGATTGTGTAATCTTTTTCTTATCTATTATAAAGATATTATTTTTGAAGTTTGAAAATTATAATAAACATTAATTATTTTAAAATGGGTGGACATGGTGGTGCATGCCTGTAGTTCCTGAACTGTGAGATGGAAGCATCAGGATAGCTTTGAAGTCGAGACCAGCCTGGACTAGTGATGAGATCCTGTCTCCAAAAGAAAAAAAAGAAAAGAAGAAAGAAAGAGAAAGAAAACTATGTTTTAATTGTTTCACCCTTACTATAGGAGGCTAGAGTTTGCATGGATAAATTGCTAAGTTTAGCTCAAAATTATGGAAATGCTTTTCTCCTCATTTAATGTCTGTAGAACATTCTGATTTAACTGTAATTTGTCAGTCTTCAGTTTGAATTTCCAATATTTTAAGGTAGAAAATAGTTTTATGATATATAAGAAATAAATTGAAAGAAGTGTTTTCGATAACATGTACCAGTACTACTTGTCTCTGGATTATAGCCTGTGCTTGTGAGAACTCTGTGCTGACTGCAGAATCGCACCTGGAATCAAATATTCATCAAGAGATAAGCTGATATGGTCAAAATGGTTCTCTACAAGAGCAGCACTAGGTACAGTTCACCAGTCACAGTCAGAGCAATCTGCAGAATGCCTGGTCTGTTCATCTCACATTTACAATTTTTTTAGTTTTGTATAACCCAGTCTCATGGACAGGTTGCCTATTTTAATCTGACTCTACTCTAATTTGATATACTTGAACAGCCCAGTTGCATTTGTATTCTTATTTTTCCATGTAGTTACTTAAAATGGAAGGCTTAAAGAGTCTCGTGTATAGGATATTGCAGCAGGGGCTATAAATGGGGCCAGGAAACGTGGGTTTGTTATGAAATCTGATAGTGATGAGTTAGGTCAATTTCAAAGAATCATTTCACCTTTTAGATCTTGTTTCCAAATCAGTAAAATAAAGAGATTAACTTAAAAATTATATATATATATATATATATATATATATATATATAATTTTTTTTTTTTTTTTTAGGTTTTTTGAGACAGGGTTTCGCTTTGTGGTTCAGGCTGGCCCTGAGCTCAGCCTCCAACTCACATCACAGCAATCCTCCTGCCTCTGCCTCCCGAGTGCTGGGATTACAGGCGTGAGCCACCACGCCCGGCACTGTGGTATGTGGTACTGGTTGCTGCTGGGCATGAGTCTCCACGCCCAGTATGGTATGTGGTTACCGGGGAATCGAACCCCGGCCCTTGCGCTTGTAAGACAGGCGCCAGAACCACTGAGCTAACTCCCCGGCCCAAACTTAAAAATTATTATTGAGTTGTAAGTGCTATGTATCTAATTAGGCTAACATATGAGCATGTTTCCTTTTAATAAGATCCCCTTTTACTTTTGTGACAAAATGGCGACTGGCCCTCCTCATGTTCTAGGCAAATCATGCAAAAGAGAACGGATTATGTAACCATATTTAATGTAGTAAGACATGTAGTTAAGATACACAGAGCAGATTCAACGCAAAAGTTATTTTGGTGTACTAGAGTGAATAGCCCATCTCCTGTGCCCGGAAGCACTTTTTCTCCTTTCTCTCTTACACACACACACAAACACACACACACACAAAGAGCTTACTTTCTTTGGCCAATAGAACAACATTCAAATCTATTTGAACTGACTTGCTGAAAATATACTACTTTCAGATGAATTAGGCATTATAAAGCTGTATGGTACACTCTTCAGTGAAGGAGATCCAATCCTAAATAAGCCTCTCAGTATTTATAAATGAGTGATACAGAAAACAACTCATGTTATATTTACTTTCCCCCAAGTGTTTAGTGTTCATAGTTTTCTGAGAAGAGATTTTAAACTGTACTAATCCGATTGTTAATCCACATTTATCATAAATTTGAAAGGCATGAGAGACACTGGCCATAGCAGACTAACAGTTTCCAATATGCAAGCCAGATCATGCTGTGAGAGGGCATTTAAAAGAATAACCAGCCTTTGCCAAAACACATGCCCTTGTCACAGGAAAGAAGAATCTCTGATCACTGTATGATCTTATTTCAGAATACCAGGCACTGCAGATTACCGGAGAAATACTTTATTTTTTCCCATCAGTCCCATTGCCAGAATCTAAACCCCAAATCGAATTATTAGACAATCACAGCAAAATCCTGTCGCTATATACTTTGGAAGAAAAAACAACACAAGTAGAAAATGTGCCCCAGAGGGTGTGCCCTTAATTCTCTTACCATCTTAAGTATTGATTTATATGGATTCCTACTTTGAAATGTAAAATATTAGACTACACCTACAACTGTAAATGGTGTCTATAAGAATTTAAGAAATTTGGGGCCAGATATTTAGCTCAGTCATTCTGGCACCTGCTTTGCAAGTGCAAGATCAATAGTTCGATTCCCAGTAACCACACACCACGCTTCCGGACATAGTGTCTCATGCCTGTAATCCCTCTACTCAGGAGGCAGGGGCAAGAGGATTGCTGTGAGTTTAAGGCTTGCCTGAGGTACATAATGAGCTCAGGACCAGCCTGAGCTACAAAGCGAGACACTGTCTCAAAACAAAATTAAGAAAGTTTTTAGTTTTGCTGCCCTGGGTCATGAAAAAATATTTGCAAGTGTTTAAATACAGGATCTGTGGTATTACATCGTATCAGTAATATAAAAAGCAGCACTTTGTCCCTGCATTTAGAGTTTTGACTTGGGTTATGGGTTTCTAATTCCATCTTGGTCTAGAAGGAATGACTACATTCAGCAAGTACTCAGACAAACTGCAAAACAAACTGCCTGTACATATCTGACATGATATCAACAAAATTTGCAAGTACATAAATAAGTGACTTAGTATTTATCCGGGTATTTGGTGATGTTTATCACAGACCATTGAAGCATAAGAAGTTCTAAAAATTTCTGCCTGAAATTAAAAGCTTTTGGTTTGAGCTAAGGATGACGTGGGATTTCCATCTTGGTTCCATTTCAATGACATTTTTGTGCCTCAAAACTACTAAAACAGGAAACTTCTCTGGGAAGGAAAGTATTTGACCGGGAGAATTTGTCTTTCGCTGTCACAATCTTCAGCTACCATTCAGTTAAATGTTGTTTGGAATAATATGGCCTTAATGCCCCTATCTCCTGCTGAATTGCTCAGACGGGTAGGAGATTAGAGTGAAAAGAGGTGCCGGTATTATCTCTGTGAGTGCGCCAGGGGTCACGCTGTACTAACAAGGCCGCCCCGGCCCGGGTGACAGAACCCAGCTGCCGGTCCGAGGGGCCTTCCTAGTCAGAAGGTTGCACTTACTTCGGAACTCTGTCTCCAGAGGACATGCATTCCAACTGGGTTTTTTTTCTTTTTTCTTTTTTCCACCTTTAAAAAGTGGCTAGCTCATCGTCATTGTCCTCATTGTTTTAGAGAGGAGCTACATGTGAAACCACTTACCCGTTTAACCTGTGAACCTAAGGCAAACATGGAATGCCACTTAAAAACCTGACGCCAGGTTTTAAAAGTCTGCCTTCGCTGACTATCGCTGGAATGACCCTAAAGAGCCATATATAAAAAAGGGAAAATATGGTGTTTTTTGTTTGTTTGTTTGTTTGTTTGTTTGGTGGGTTTGGTTTGGTTTGGTTTAGTATGTACATGTTCTCAACCATGAGCTTCAGTGAGACTGATTTTTTAAAGCTGCTTATTTTTTAAACTTTGCTGAGAAAACTGACATCTCTACACAGATCATTGTGAACTTGCATTTTAATCTTTAAGAATTGTCAATTGTCTTCGTACTTTTTTAATTTTTAAAGAAGCTATTTTTTCCTCTCCTAGTGAGCACTACTCACAATAGTTTTTTTTAAAAAAATTGAGATGGAAAGAAAATTCCCCACCTCCTTTGGCACAGGCCTGGGTCGGGAAGTATCTCTCTCTTGGCTTCCTCCTTCTTTCTGGGGATGACATCTTTTAGGTCAACAGAACTTAGAAGCGGGTGGATCATTTAGCCAGTAGAGGGAGATAGAGCTATCTGACAGCTGCGCAGGACACAACCTAGGGTTTGGCTGGTTTTTTCTTCTTTATGAAGTGGTTTCTTACTGCTCCACTGGTGATACTTGCTTTTCCTATAAAGGTGAATAAATAATTGAAGATATCCATACCTTTACACTTTGAGGGCAACGAAAGAAGCAGATTGGTTTTCAAAGTAGCCTTGTAAAAATTAATTATTTGAAAGACAAACAGTGTTTTAAATTATGTTCATTAGACTACCATAATTTAAAAATATCATTAAAATAAACTAACATTCACACAGAGCTGAAAAGTGTAGGGGAAACATTCATCCCGAGCTTAAACTCAAAGGAGACTCGAGTTTGATTACTTTTCACATGACTGGTGTTTAATGGGCTGGCTATGTTAATGCATGGCATAGATTTCCTCTTGTCAGTGTAGGTACTTGCAGTGGAAAAAGGGCTATGAAAGCATTTTTGGTGTCTTATTTTTTCATTTATCAACATTTGTAATTATAGTTAAGTGCTTCCAAAACAGAGTCTCCATCTAAGACAGGTCCTGCATTTATATGATGCTTTTAACTTTTCAAAGTATTTTTATATGTACTATCTCATTTTAAAGTAGATCTGACACAGCTCCAATCTATTAAGGAAGTGACCCTTTAAACCCAAGAACACTCTGGAATTTTTTTGAAGCTATTATTATCTCAGCTACCATTATAAAACTTAAATGAAAGTCACAGTGATACTAAAACTTCCATAATCGGTATAAAATTTATCTAGGTAGATTTCCAAAGAACCATTAAATTAATCATCTAACATCCTGAAAGGCTTTCCAATTTTTATTTTAGCGAATTGAAGCTATCTGTTGTTTGTATAAAAATATTTCTGTCAAGAGTTTTATTATGACCTCCACTATTGAGAATAGCAAGCCTTGTAGATGTGACCATAAAATAATAAGTTTGAAATGTGATTTTAAAAATATTTCTTAGAAATGGTAAAGTTCTGTCTCGTTGTTTCTTTTTGTTGATGGTCTAAATCACTGTAGCTTGGAAACTAAAATGTCTATTCTGTAGCTTGGAAATTGAGATGTCTTATCTATCTTCTGAAGTAATAGAATATTTTGTTAAAGGCCAGTCAAGATATTAATTCTCAAAGTTGCTGGTTCAATTCTGAACATCAGTCCAAATGTGTGTGTTGGAGGGGTCACACACTGAGTAGCAAAAATTGAGAAATGTCAATACAGAACACAGTCAGTAAAACTCAGACACTTCAGCTGGAATACAATCTCCTGAAGAAATATCTTTTGCCCGAGCTTTAGCCAAGTCTGAGATGAAAAAGCACTCTTGTCATCTCCCCAAAATGGAATTATCAGGGAATCTGAATTGTTTCTTGATAATTCCACACTATCTTCTGATTCACAAGTTGCTTCTTTTTCTGTTTGTTACTTTTATAAATGGCATACAAACACTAGTGGACCTGTGGGTAGTTAACAAGTAGAGAATTGTGCATTCTTTTTTCCTTCTGATCTAGACAGGAAAACTGGAGCAGTGAATTTTGAATTCCTAATGTTTTCCATGCATCATTATCACAGTAACTAAGATGAAATTATTTTGATGGCTTTGCTTTCTTACATTTTAAAACTCTATATGTCATTCTTCACTGGTTCATCTTGACAAATGATAGATTGTGATATAAAAGTAAAATAACATATCATGTAACTAACCACTCTTTTCCAGAAAATATATTTATTCTATTGATATAATATTGCACTAATCGTATTTCCATGTCAACATTGGAGTATTTTTAATTGTTACATTTAGTTTATTGTCATTTCAATTCTTTAAAGCCTGTTAAAATCTTACTCCATTTATCTCAATAGGAAGCTTCCTTATCTAGAAGTTTTTCAGATTATAATGCTATTATTTGTGTACATACTAGGCATTTTCAGTTATTATTATTGGGATTATTTTAGTAAACATATGAGAAATCTTTCACATTTTTCATAATCTTAAGGATAGAATATGAAGCACAAAGTAGAAAAGGTCTGTCTTACACAAATGACCCAGAAAAACTCAGAAAAACTACTTGAAATTGAATAGATTCTGCAGTGTTCTTTTCTTTTACTAGATGTTACTAATTTAAAGATACATTACTTGCAACTACTTTAAAATGCTAATTTCTAAGTGTTTTATATCCTTAGGCCTTCAAACTCTCATAAGACTAACGTGAGTATTTATGTTTTAGTCAGATGAAAAAATGGAGCATATAGAGAGGAAAGTAATTACTCAATTTTATGAATAGGTTACTGTCAAAATGGTGATTAAACTGAAATCTCCCAACTTTAAGACTCATTATTTCCATAGTTCATGTAATTTCCTGTGTGATGGCTTCACATTAATTATTATTATCAGATTGATTTCTTATTTGCTAAATATTTATACCAAGGTAGTGCTTTAAATGGAAAGTCACATACCTGAGATTTTTAAAAACTTGTACTCCATTTATAATTTACTTGAATATATTCATTGAATAATTTCTATGAGATCAGGCTTTATAGAAAGTGCTAGGACCCAACAGAGAGAAATATTTTCTGTCTTGGAGCTGACATTCTGAACTGGGAAATAAGGGTTGTGGCCAGGAAGAAGGAAGAAGATAAGTAAGTTAAGTCCACAATACGATAAAAGATACAGAGGAGAAAAAGACATCAGAGTTGGAGAAAACCTGCTATTGTTTTTATATTGGTACTATTTTCAACAGGGTGGCTGACCAAGGCCTGGCAGCAAGGGACCGTGTGAATGGAGCCCTAGGGTGAAGGGTGAGCCTTGGGGAGATGGAGAAGGAGAGGATACCAGTCGACATGGAAACCAATTTCCTGAGGGGCAGGCATACAGCTCAGCTCTGTAAAGCACTCACTGAATGAGCATGAGCGGAGGGTGAGAAGGAGCAGAGACCAGGCCGTGAGCTTTCACTCATGTGAGAGGGGAAATAGCTAAGTGTCTATGGTGACATTATCACCAGCCACTATGCTGTTGATAGAAGTAGGGAGGAAGGAGCAGGAGTAGAATTGGCAATTTGGAGTCATTTTAGTTACTTTTCTCTCATTGCTGAGACAAAATACCTTCCACTCAAAGTTACAAGAAGAAAGCTCATAGTATACAGAGGTTCAGTCCATAATCAGCTGGCTCCAAGGCACAGTGGTGCATGGTGGAGGGGCTTTGTGGAGGACAGTTCATAGTGTTCACAGGTAGCAAAAGCAACGACCTACCTTAATGGTATCTTTCTGTCCCTTTCATCTTATCTGGATTACTTAGCATGGGTATCATGTACAACCGTAATTCTAGTGTTCTTGATCCTAGCCTCACAGGAGGAACCAATTCCAGTGTCACATACTCTAGGCCTAGTTACCTCTGAAAAAGACCCACTTATGACCACATGAGATTTTGGGGATATCAAAACACAAGCCCTGATATTCCACCCCAGCCCTCTAAAGACTCATGCATATACTTTTGTGCAAAAATCATTTACAGGGCCAGGGATTTAGCTCAGTGGTTCTGGCACTTGCCCTGCAAGTGCAGTGCCTGGGTTTGACCCCGGTAACCACATACAACAACGCCAGGCATGGAGATTCACACCCACCAGCAATCAGTACCACATACCACAGTGCTGGGTGTGGTGGCTCATACCTGTAATCCCAGCACTTGGGAGGCAGAGGCAGGAGGATTGCTGTGAGTTCAAGGCTAAGCTCAGAGCCAGCCTGAACTACAAAAGCAAGACCCTGTCTCAAAAAAAGAAAATCATTTGGTTACTCCTTGAGAGTTACCTAAATCTTCATAGTTTCAGCATTTCTGAAAACTCTTAAGTCTAGAGTCTCTTCTGAGCCTGAAGTCAAGTTCTTAGCTGCAGGCCTCTTTATAATATGAAATCAATTGCACAGGATACATATTACCATTCTAAATGGTCCACATGGTGAGATATAAAGGAATGAGACCAAAGTAAATCCAAAATCCAGCAGTACAAACATTAAGTCCTGTAGTTCCATGTACAGTGTCTGAGGCAATCTGTGGCAAGATATGAACCCCAAAGAGCTTGGGTGGCTGCACATCCGTGGTCTCTGTGGTGATAACTCCTGTGGCTTCTTTCTTTGGCTGCCTTTGCTCACTTCTTACAACTTTCCTTGGATATTCCATGCTCCTGGTTTCAGATATTTTACCTCAGCAATAAGAGAAAAGTAGCTAAGACAGGAAGATACCACAGATGGCTTCTAGCAGGGCATGTGGAGGTAATGTCATTAGAAACTGGGAAAACATTGAAAACACAAATTTGTGGCAGAGGTCATTTGATAACCTCCTGAATCTCTTCTCAATTCTTTCCTGGGTGCCGGATGTCCAGCTAGAAACCACATTTCCAAGCTTTATTTTGTAGCACAGAGGCTCCAATGGGCTGCAGATAAAATTAGTGTAGCATCTGTAAGTCTTCCTCCTCACGGTGCTGGTCCTGACTCTGCTTCTCACATTTCCTTCACTCTGTCTGGATATGGCAATGAATACAGCACGTGAAACATACTAAGGGAAATGAATCTGCCTCATTGGGCTGGAGATCTGAATGATCAGCATCTTACCTAAACTCTTACATGAGCAAGAAACGACTTCCAAGGTTTATAAGACTCCACTTGTGGCCTTCTTGGAACAGCTGCCTTGCTCTCCAAAAGGTTTGTGGGTAGCTCCAATATGGATGTAAAATGGCACAGTCCAGGACGAATCCAAAGATTTGGCTGAGACAGGTAACATGTTTCATTCCATAAGATGTTGAGGACTGTGGAAGGAACAGTTTGTCAATAATCTCAAGATACAATTTTGTCTTGAAATGTATTAGCTGTATATATTAATGGTGTTCCCTCAAATATTTTAATATATGCAGACAGAATGCATTGATCAAATTAGGGTAATTGACAGTTCCTTTCCTTATCATTTTATATGTTTAAAGCCTTTGAAATCTTTTTGCTAGAATTTCATAAAATATATAATAGAGTATTGCAATAGTCATCCACTGACAAATATGATATTAGAGCTTATTCATTATGCATTTCAGTACTTATTATTAAATCTCCTTTATATATTCTCCTTGTGCACCTTCACCAACCCATTAATTACTGTAGAATAGTCATAATGACTTTTTTTTTTTTTGCCTTCAATCTATGAGTGAAAATATTTGTCTGATTCAGGTTTATTTTACTTCACATAATGTCCCCCACTGTCCATCCCCTTTACTCTGGATAACAGAATCTCATTCTTCTTTAAAATTGAGATTTATGTTTGTATTTCAAATCACAGGCTAGTCTTCTGAGAGATCTTCATATTGTATCATAGTGGATATTGAAGAATTAACATACACACCCATGATATGTCAGAGAGTTTTATTTCTCTACATTCTCAATAGAATGTGTTTACTTGTTTTAGAGTACTGAAGATTGAACACAGGGCCTTTGCACAGAGATTCTTAACTAGACTTTTTAATTAACTTAAATTTTACTTTAAGATAGGATATGAACTCATGAAGGTGTTCATTGTGGCCTCAGACTTACTGTTCTCCTGCCTCAGTCTCCCGAGTGCTGGCATTAGAGTGCACTACCATGTTCCACTCTTCTTTTTCAAGATAATAGCCATGCTACTCTGATGAAATGGATGCAAATCTTAATTTTTACTTGCATTTGCCCAGTGGCTAATGATACTGAGCATTTGCCGTGTATCTAATGCCATTTGGCCACTTGTATTTCTTTTGAGGTGTGCTTATTATTTGCTCAATTTAAAAATTTTGATTAATTTTTATGAGTTCCTTCTCTAATCCAGAAAAACAAATGAAAAATATATTTTTCATCCTGTCTCCTTTGTTGTGCAGCAATTCCTTAGGTGTTTTTTATTTCTGATCACTTTTGAGGTCATGTACATAATATCTCTGCCTCTACTGATATCTTTAAATATATTCCTTAAAAAAGGAAAAAAATCAAAGCAACACATACACACCTATAATTAATTTTTTTCTATTACCCAATACATATTTAGTAAATAAATTTCAGAAAATATGAACATATAAATTTAAGAACACACAAAAATAAGGAAATATTGCTTAAATCCTACTAGCAACAGTAACAAATGCTAATATATGTATATTACATACATATGTATCTTATTTGGCTTATTATATTTTATTTAAGTATAATTTGGGTGTATTGCATTAGAGAAATTTTACAGACAATTTTTTAAACTAACTTTTTTAGCCTTGGTAGTGATCTTTTAAAATCTTGGAGTTTTCCAAATGCACAAATTTTGCACAAAACCAAGAGCAGAGATTCTTTTTATCAATCGGTTTCACTTTCATGGACAACATATAAGAAATCGCATTATATTCTACATTAAGATTTTGTAGAGAAAATGGCATTAAGTTTTAATTGAAATTATTTTCTTTTTTAAAGTATTTTATGAATGTTTTAGCTAACATAATTTTATGCTTGTAATGATCTCACAACATATTTATCTAATATAAATAAATATCCTACTTTATTTATAAGCAAAGTTTATGTGATTATTTTATTTATTTATATCTGAGGAAAATAAAAATTATTTTGAATAGTTTCATTCCTGTCCACAGAAGTGATACTGTTGTTTGCTACACTTTTATTGCTATTTTCACTATAATCTGCTCTCCTCAGTTAATATCAAAGTCAAGACTGGCTCTTAGGAGGCAATTGGAGGGAAGCTAAGGAATGTATTTCTTTTTATTTAATTATCTTTATTGGTACATTATGAATACACATGATAATAGCATTCAACATTAAGAGTTTGTACCAGAATATGGCATAACTTGATTCTCATTTTTTTCCCTTTTCCCCCAGCCCTGCAGCGCCCTACCCCCTATATATACAATCTTTGGTTTCTTTTTTCTTTATTATTACCACAGTTTTCCCCTCATTATTTAAGGAAAGTATTTCTGACCGTTCCAGGGTCGTTTCCCTTTTATGTCTATCAGTCCTATTCAGTTATAAATTTTGATCTCTGTAAACAGAATTCTCTCAAAATCTAACAGCACCATGCTGGGTCTGCTTCCTCCTCTAGCGAGTTTTGTAAAGCTGCCCCTGGGCTCATGGGCACCAGTTCTGATTCCATTCTATGCTCATGTGCATTTAGGCCCCACATTTCATCCCAGTAGTAACATATGTTCTGCTTCTGCCAAGGTCACATGGTGGATAAACTGATCTCCTATCTGGGGACAGCAAGAGAACAGCCTCTGTCTCCCTCTTCCCCTTATCCTACCTACATGCTTTGAATATGGTGCTCTAAGGATACTCCAACACTGATGACAAAGAACAAATGTAAGAATTTCACAGAAGAATCTAATACCAAATACTTTAGAAATCAATTGTTTCTTTACAGAAAAGAAAGATGGTGATAGATTCTGTTGTTTAAGGGTGTGCCCTATCAACTAAGAAAAACCTAAGTTTGAACACTTCTATTTATGACCTAGAGTGTGGTCTTCCCTTGTGTTTTATGTAGTTCTGTTAAGTCTCAGTTATTTCACCTGTTAGAAAATAAAGCATTTTTATGAACCACATATGATTTGAAAGATTATCTTAAGTATGAATGATGTAACATCTGTCAAGCACTGAGGCTTGTACATAGTAAGTGAACTTCAGTGAATCCAAATTAAACTACTTAATCAAAAGCAGAAGTCATTTTATATGCATTACTTCATTTCCACACTTCGTCATCATTACGAGTTAGGGTAGGTATCACATCCACTATGCTGCAGTGGAAGTCAGCATCAAGAGAACGCTGAGTGATTTGTGTCAATACTGTGAGGAGAACAGTATTCAGTGGAGACTTAAGCTAAAGAGAGGTCAGGTTCTTCCATTCCCAGCAATGCACACAGGTAGGGAGGCATGTACTATGGTGCTTCTCAAAATGCATCCCATTCCTCAGGAAATTTGTTATCGCTTACATTCTCTAGTGTCACATATCTTCATGGTAGGATGTGAAATTCTTTGAGAATAGGGATTCTGTGTTTCACTGTTGAGCTGTTTTATATTTTTTTAAATCAAGCTTAGCTACAGCCACTACTCTATAAGTATTTTTGGACTGAATGCTTGTTAAATGACTATTAGATCTGTAAATATCTTTCCTGATCTACTTAACTTTAAAAATTTCTCATTATGGGCTGTATGGGGAAAAAATGAAAGAATGTACAAAGTCAGCCATGGTATCATGTAGCATAATTCTTCCTATCTGCAGAGCATTTAGTGTAAAACTTTGAACAACTCACTTGTTCATATCATTTCTTCAACAGTGACTGTTGGAAGCTGAGCTATTCAAGGTCTTCCAGCAACACTCCTCACACTCGTTCAACTGATCTAATGTTCCAGCTTTCTATTGGCACCTTCTTTGGCTGATAGTTTTTTTAAATGCAAATCTTTATTGGTACATTGTGAAAACACCTCATCATCATCATCATCATCACATTCAACATTGAGAGTTTGTACCAGAATAGGACATGACTTGATTCTCATTTTCCCCCTTTCCCTCCCCTGCAATCCGCCACCCCTATATACATAAACCTTGTTTCCTTTTTTCTTTATTACTGTCACATTCTTTTTCCCCCCTCATTAATTACCCCTACACTCTCTTCCCTTTTAAATATTTTCTATTTCACAATATCAACTATACATACTACAACTCATTTAAAACTTCATTTTCTCATACCAGAGAAAAGATATGATATTTACACATCTGTGACCTATTTTTTTTCACTTATGAGGATGTCCTCAAGGTACATCTATTTGAGTGTGAGTGACTCAATCTTATCATTTTTAATGGCAGAGTAATACTCCATTTTATAAAATAACCACATCTTCTTTATCCAGTCTCCAATTGATAGACATTTGGTTGTTTCCAAGATTTAGCAATCACAAAATGAGCTGCTATAAACATGGGTGCACATATGTCACTGTGATATGAATCTTTTAATTCTTTTGTGTATATACCTAGCAGAGGGATGGCCAGGTCAAATGGGACCTCTGATCCTAGTGTTCTGAAGAATCTCCACACTGATTTCCATAGAAGTTGTATGAGTCTGCAGTCCCACCAACAGTGGAGACAGATTCTTTTTTCTCTGCTGTTTCACTGGTAAATTTTACAGAAGGCGATCTCCTTCCCATCCTGGATACCTTTTTCCCTTATCTTGATCCAGATGCCTGTTGTGTTACAGGCTGCTAATAAAATGAGTTTGCCTCACAACTCTGCATCATCTGGGAGCAGAGTCTCCTTAAGCTCACACAAAGTCAGGGAAAGGATTCTCCTCGGAAGAATTCAGCAGATCAGTGTCCTGTTGTCAACGGGAAGGAACAGAAGGCCAGAATTCCACTCATCAGCCTCATAAAAGATTTGTTCTTATTGTTTTTTAACTTAAAAAGGAGACAAATGTATTATTTCCCACTGGAAACACTTGGTCAAATTTTCTTCACTTTGTTCCAATCAAGCTGGCTGGCCTCAGCAGCACTGTCGCGAGCATTCTATATTCACTTGTCCCTGACCTTGAAGAAGTGCTGCTGGTGAAGAAGCACAGAAGGAACCAGCATGGAGCTCTGACCTGTGCAGTAATGAGAAACTCCGCCGTGCTTCCGATTCCCCAGACAACTCGCTGCCTTGATTTACCATTTTATGCTTTTTCAAGGGTTTACAAAAATTACATGGTGAACTAATTTTTTTAAAACTAAACTTAGCATTAAAAATGTAACAGAAGACAACAAGCTTCAAGTAAAAATGACACTGAAAAATTATCACACTAAAGTGAGAAAACCAGGATTGAGAAGCAGTCTGTAGATTGTACAGGGGAGAGAAGAGGACAGGGCCGGTGAAATGAGGCCGCTCTTGTCCTCTGCTCAGCCCTGCGTCTCTTACTCCTCCCCCATCCAGTCCGCTGTGCTCTGGGTCGTCCGGTTCTCCCCCGTGCCTCCATGCCCGCAGTGATCGGCTGATTGCCCGGAACGGGTCTCCCTGACCTCACCGTTCGCACTGAGGGAATCTCCTTAAACAGCACACAGCTTACCAAGTGTAAGTACAATAAATCACTGGTACTCCGAGTTACTATGAAGGGGGACTATGTACACTGCACTGTTCCGCAGCATACCTGCAAGGAGTACTGTGCTGACATTCTTCTGAAGGCTCTGTCAGTGAGTCACTCAATACTAGCACAGCCAAAACACGAGATGAGGTGAATGTGGGAAAAGTGCATGCCTATATATATGCATGTATATATATGAATGTATATGTACTTGAATATATGTATTTATATGTGAATTCTGTGCACATATATGTGAAATATATATATATATATATATATATGGATTTTATAAGTAAAAACATACATTGCTCTTAAATCATAGTATAGCCAAGATAAAATCATGTGAACAAATTACTAAGAATGTTTTCAAAAATGAAAACATAAATCAACAAATATTGGTATAAAATTCAGATAAAGTCTGAAGAAATGGAGTGACTAGAACTAGCGGAACCTATTTAGGAGATGTTTTGAATTTATCAGATAGAAGTTACTTTGGAAAAGTCAGTTTCATGTGAATGAGCCCGACATAGCAAAGAATTAGGAAGTCTGTAGATATAGCTATGTATAACTTTATAATTATTCTATATCCAGATAACTTAACTTTATGTTTTCAAACCTGATTATATTCCAAAACTATCAGGGAGTTTTAAAAGTATTTTAAACCCCAGAAATGCTCTATCAGTGGGTCTAGGAGAGTATTAACTTGGATTTTTATTTTAAAAATTTCCTGTTTCTGATGTATCACCTTGTTTGGGAATCATGAACTGGGGATGTTTCTGTCATTTGTATTGTTCTTTTAACACTTTGTTCTTTTCTAAAGCTTTTCTTTTTTCTTTCCTTTTTTCCCCCAGAATCTCATTTTTGCAGTTCAAGCTGGCCCTGACTGAACTCGTATGTAGCCCAGGCTAGCCTCGAACTCTTGGCAGTCTCTTGGGTGCTGGGATTCTAGGTGTGAGCTGCCAAGCCAGAAATTGTGGTATGTGGTACCAGGGACCAATCTTGGGATCTTGCACTTGCCAAGCAGACGCCAGAACCAGTGAGCTAAATCCCTGGCCCAACATTTTCATAATATCATTCCATTTCTTGAGTTTATCTCTTTATATGAATATGATCACAAGAGACAGAGCTGAATATTTCTCATTGTTGAGTTGTGTCCCTAAATATTTCTAATTGCTGAGTGTCTGTCAGTTTTTAGCAGAGTGGGTATTTTAAAATAAGTTGAATTAAATGTTTATCACCATTCATTTTGATGAGTCCTGTTTCTCCTGCTTGTTTATCACCTGACCCAGGCCCAGAATTAAGAACAACATTCAGTTGTTGAAGCACCACGCGAAGATGGAATTCAGAGCAAGGTGAGTTATTTACAGGACTGCCACTTGGGGAACTAAGGAAGAACCAACATAGCCTCACTTTGAGAAGATTTAATGATGTCTAGGTAATGGATTTATTTCCTTTTCTGAACAAAAACAATTACAGTTGGGCAAATTTGTACTTACTAAAAGAGAGTATGTAAAAAATGAGGGTTTGAGAAAGTGTTGGGTATGTGGTATTTAGGCTCAGAGTGTGTGGGAAAATTCTTTCTGTCAAGCACATTCTGTCCAAAATATAACTAAAAGAACCTCCCTTCCATGAAAACAAAGAATTTGTGTCTTTGTTTTATAATGCAATTGTTCTATAACCTAAAACATTTCAATGTAGCTTTATTATCTAACTAGTTCTCATCTAAATATAGTAAATTAATATTAGAATTCCAAAATTATTGAAAATGGCTTCATATTAGAAGCTATGATTCCACTCATTTTATGAGTTTTTAAAAGTCTCCCAATTAAAATGTTTCTCCCAATTATGAAAATATATAAACATCACTTTTACCATGTAAATGACATCATGCAGCATATGTTTGTAAAGTCCTCGCAGTAAATATAACCAACTATTAAACTTCTTGAGAGAAATACAAAATATAGTTGAATTACTGCAACACATTTTTTAAGTGTATTATATTTGTAAGACAGAAACATATCATAAAGTTTAAGCATGCTAAATCAAATGGCATTTTCAAAAAACATAACTGAAATTACACTGCATGTGGTCTACCTAACTTTGGAAAACAACGGCTTAGAGCAGACTAATAATGACAAGGATTCCAACAAACCTTTCTACATTTTGTCCTGTTATAAAATTTGTACTAAGAGAATGAGAAGAGCGGTCATCATAAATATGTTTGCCCTACTCAAGTCTGGTGTAGCAAATAGAGCATTCCTTTGATTTTTTTAATTGTTCCTGCATTACTTGTGAATGTGGCCACATGACCATAGTTTATGCTATTATGTTGTCATGCTCCTGATAATGGGAAGGAAGGTTTGTTTAGACTATGGAGCTCTTCACTTTAATTCACTCTGGCTCCAGTGTGACATGTTAAAACCGCTATCGATGGAAAATCCAAATTTCCCAGAAAGACTTAAAACAACAGCCACCCCTGTGAACTGAAATGATCTCCTGTTGAGGCTAATTACCTCAGCTCTCCTAGGCGAGGGTGGCCGTAGGAAGTCAGCTGCCCCGGAGGTTCTTAGGAAAGAAGAACTGCATTGATACACCCATCATATATTAGTGGACAAGTCTCTTCACATTTGCAGTACTGGTTTTGGCTGAGAAAAACACACAACAAACCTGAAATGACATATTGTGTCATTAAAAATTATGGAATGTACCTAAATGTGCTGGAGTTATAAAAACTGTCCTTAGAGAATTTTCTTTGGCAGGATGTTATTTTTAAAGGAAAAAAGTGGCCAGCTTAAGACAGAAATTAAAACCTAGAATTACTGAATAAAAAATTTTGTTAATCTTGCAGCATACAGAAAAATTGTATATTGCATAACAAATGGCTGTTTTCTTCCTTCTTTTGTATTATATGGAGTATGATACTCCTCTGTTCTCTGAAAGCCATTGCTAAAGACATGTTGCTTCGTATACAAAATAATAGTTGCAAATGAAAAAATAACCGTAATGCGGAAAGTAGAGCTCCAGTATTATTCTCACATGTGAATTTTAACAAGGTAGTTCTTCATAACTGTGTAAATATATATAATTTACCTCATGTGAAATTGTCATTAGAAACATTAAATGCAGCTTGAAACCAATTGTTTCAGAGACTGTGACACATTTTCCATCTTTACTTAGCACCATTTTTACCATAAAGGAATTGTTGCCAGTTGGGTGAACAGCATCTGCTGAGCATGTCCATTCACATCTCAGATGTGACATTTAAATCTTAAATATCTGAAATTTTTTTTGTTTTTGTTTTTTGTTTTTTTTGAGACAGGGTCTCAAAAACTGTAGTTCAGGCTCACTGTGCTGCTCAGGTAAGCCTCAAACTGACAGCAGTACTCCTGCCTCTGCCTCCCGAGTGCTGGAATTACAGTGCCACACCCGGCACTGTGGTATGTGGTACTGATTGCTAGTGGGCATGTGTCACCAAGCCTGGCATTGTTGTATGTAGTTCCCGGGGATTGAACCCAAGCACTTACAATTGCCAGGTCGGTGCTGGAACCACTGAGACAAATCCCTGGCCCGAGACCAAAGTATTTTTTAATGTATGTTTTTATTCCTCATATTTTATTGTGATGACATGTCATCTTCTATCTAGTTTTGGCATTAAAGTATATAACCACAGCAAAAGTAATCAAAGTAAGTGAAATTAGCTGTTATGGTAAGAGGAAGAAAAATTGTGGGAATGTTTGTTATGGTTTAGATCTGGAACAGCCCCCCAAAGCATAGTGTGTTCAGAGGTGGGACTTTGGGAAGGTGATTGGATCTTGGAACTCTGTAGACATCATTGGTTTTATCCACTGATGAGTTCCTGGCTCAGCACAGGGCCTGGTCAGAAGAGAAAGGTCACCTGGGGGTTTGACTCTCTCCTTACTCCTTCTGTGTTTCTCTGAGGCCTGGTTGTCCTGAAGTGAGCAGCTTTCCTCTGTGGCCAGCCCTTCCACCTGGCTGTTTCTATCTTGTAACCAGCCAGGCTTGGACTGTACCCATGAGGCCTTAAAAATCTTCTCTTCCTTTAACTGTGCATGGTCGGTTTTGTCCACCTACTAGAAAAGGACCACGGACACACTTTTCAAGAATTTCTAACATTAAAAAATTTTTGAATGAATTATGAAAATTATTTTTCCATGGCAAATACTTTTGATAGAAATGTAATAGATTAACAATAAAATGTGTAGTTGAAAATAATCATCCCTCCATCAAAAAGTTTGTGAATTCAAGCTATTAAATAGTCTACCACACCCCTTTTAAATTTATTCTTTGAGTGTGAAAAAGGGTAACCCTCAAAAGTTCTATGCAAAACTCATCTCTGTTTCAGGATAAACTACACCCAAGTCACCTCAGACTCATCCTTCTGCCATATGTTGTACAACCTGTTGTCGATGTTTGAGAAGCTGTTCTCAGGTTTTCACAAGGGATATATATTATATCTTTTAGATATAATACTTGCTAAATCTTTCCCCCTCTGGTATTCATGATAGGAGGGTTGATTTACCTCAGCAATGTGAATAGTCAAACTCTGAGGTTCATTGCTCCCCATATCTGTACCCTACAGAATACACAAATTCAAAAATTATATGTCTTGATTTTTCCTGCCTTGGATGAAGGATCAGCTATCTAAGAAAAAATTCTTTGCATCTCTTGGTGCATGGAAGTTATCCCCAAGCTTAGTGGTATAAAAATGAACATGATGCCACCAAGTTTCTATGGAGTAAAAATTCTAAGAATGAAATCTAATCAGTTTGGGGAGTTTCACATGAGCTTGTTCAAAAGGTTTACGTTGGGACTGGAGTCATCTCATTGATTAATGGAGTCTGAAGCTCCTGGTTTCACAGAGTGTCTTCCAGGTTAGTCTTCATTGCTGGAGGATGTCTCTTTGTGATGTTGACTTCTCTGTGAGACTATTTAGGAGCCCTTGTTAATTGGCTGGCTCCCACCAGGATGGCTGATCCAAGAGGGAAGAAAGTGAAGCTGCTTATATTCATTGTGATGAAGACAAAGCAGAATAATAAGTCACTTTGCTAATACTCTTCTAGTGACTCAGGTGTGCTCTATTCTGGTAGAGAAGGAGCTAAGCAATGTGGAGACCAGGAGGTGGAAATCATTAGGGATGGTGAGAGAGGTTTACTAACACACCCTACCCGCTACACAATTTCTCCTTCAAATGGAGCCTCCAAAACAGAATTGGGAGAAAAGTAGTTAAAAATTTCTTTGTGGCTCTAAATTTAAGCCACATTTTCCCATTTTAAATTTTTATCTCATATCTTGGTTCTGACTGTTGTACCTGTTTCTTAAATAGTTCTTCTCAAAAGTAATCAACAAGATGAGTCAAGTTTCGTAGTAGGCCTGGTCAGTGGGCTGGGCAGAAATGAAAGCTCCTGTGTGACCCATGTTTTAATCTTACAAGTCTCTGAATCACACTTGTCTTGCATTTCATAACTCATCCAGGTCTCTCTGAACCCAATTTAACTCAAGGGAATGGGAATTGAAGACTGTTGCTTAATAAGAGACACAGCAAAGATTTTACAATCATTATCAATCTAATCTATCTCATCTTTATCATCATTATCATCTAATCTATCCTCCTTCATCTTAGATTAACATCTAAGCTTTAGATGAAGATTTAAGAAAAAATTTCTGGCAAAATGAAGGCAACATTAGTTTGTAAACACCTCTCAACTACCCAGTCCCTTGTCGTATCACTGCCGTTTTCCATCTATGTCCTGGTAATGATGTGTTTCATTATTGTAGTTTTTTTCCTCTATTCTTTTTCACAATAGTATTTCTTTCAGAATAATCTCTTCAAAAAACAAAAGTTTTAGGTTTGTGCACATCATCAAGGTTTAAGAAATAAAAACCAATTTTACTACTTTGGACTAGATATTATCAAATTACATTTAGTCTTCTAAATCTTATCAAAACTGATCTTTATGCTTTTACTACTATTTTGTAAGTCTTTTACCTTCTTTAGGCAAATAGGCTCTTCATTTGACCTCTCTAAGAAGTTCTTAGCTTTTATCAACTTCTTAGTCAGGTCTTCCCATCTTTTCTTGTTTAGTTGATTTCAATACACTTTCTCCAACCTGTTAAATTGCTCTTTCTCTGTAAAGACTTTCCTGAACTCCTGGGGATGCACTAGTTTTCCTTTCCATAGTTTTAATACACCCTCTTCTCAACAACCACATGCAACATTCAATCTTGTATTATAATCTTAACAACATTGCTTAGGATAAGTTATTTATGTTAACAAATTCTAAGGACATTGGTAGTGAGTACCTCTGATCTTGAGATCTGCACTTAGAACAGTTCTTGGTGTACAGCAGTAACTATTGGCTGAATTGAATTGACTGTACACTATTCTTTCCTACTTTTTAAAATGTGCAACTCTAGCATCTATATGTAGTTTAAGATGACAATGATATTCATGGAGTGACTTTCTACTTTCTCTAATTTGTAAATTAAAATGTTAAACTATAATTGCTGTGTTAGTTATGGTTTTGTTGAAAATAAATATTATTGATAAAATAATAAAAATTAGACATAAGTAACATCTAGACTGAATATTTCAATGAGCTAAAATATTTTTGTGGATAAAGAAAGATGTAAAGTAAGGAAACAAATTTTATGTATATGGGGGGGTGGTAGGGTGGGTAGAGCTATGGGAAAAAATGAGAATTAAGTTGTGTCTTATACTGGTACAAATCCCCATTATGGAGTGCAATCATGATGTGTATATTTAATGTACCAATAAAGATTAAAAAAAGAAAAATGTACAAAGTTTCTTATTGTATACAAATCAATATGGATTCATATTTTTCATTTTTCATTGCTATTAAGTAAACAAGATTGACTTGTGCAGTTTTGTTTCACCCAGAATTCTAATTAATTTAGTAATACGACAGAAAAAATCAGATATGATAAAATTAGAATAAGCTAAAATATGTGCAAAGTGCAAAAAATAAAAGAAGAGAATTTTGCAGTAACTATAGATAAATGAAAAGTTTAGAAAAGAATCTTCATCTTGAAATACATATTTTAAAATCTCTTTCATGAAAGTCAATGATTGTCCTTCTTGACCATTTTGGTTTGCATTATTAGAAGTTATAATTACTTAAGTCTATGATTTGCTTACTGGATAATTCTATATCAACACATTTTCTACAAGTCATGGACTCTTTTCATAAACATTATTGTTAATTAGTTTTTGTTCAAATATTTTAGAAGAGTTGTTATTTTCCTCCTAGGAACTAGCAACATGCCTTATTAGCAATACTTCAAAGCAGAGGAGTGAGCGTATGTGGCACATCATAAATAACCATGCCAGCTGCCAGATTACCCACTCACCAAGTTTACGCTAACTTGGTCATCTGTTTCAGTTAACTAAGCCAAAACTTTGAGTCATCATTCCTATTAGAGACAGAAACGAAGGGAAGACATGATATGCCAATTTTTAAAAATGATGTCACCTTTTACAACATGCATTAGTGTCTTGGCTTTCTACACAAAATTTCACTACATTGCCTTTCATTTTCACCAAGGTAACCAATTTGAAATTGTGGTCAGGGTGAAATCTGAAGAGTGAAAATCAAAAATAGTAATTGAGACAAATTATGGCACTCACATCCACAAACACACTCATTATTTGAAATAATGTCTTAGACATGCCTTATACTACATTTGTATGTATGTGAGAACAACTACTAAATGTCTTTGAAGAATTTTAAAAACCACAAAATAAAACATTCATTCATTAAATATACCTCTCCAATTACTCAGTTTCAGTAACTATCAGACATTACTTTACACATATTATGTCTTTTGTACAATCAAATTTTATTTTTACTATATTTATCCAAAATCATTCATTCTAAATGTCTGTAATTAATAATGCTTTCACTTTTCTATATTGTAAAGACAAATTAATTTTTGAACAGAAATGAATTATTTTAAAATAGAATTTAAATTTCCTTTAAAATTAATAATTTTCTTGTTATTATAGAAATTTCACCTCCTATGCAATTGTTAGAAAATTAACAATTCCATTGGAATTGTGCAAAAACCAACAACATAAAAGCTCTACTAGAAATGGGGACAAATAGGCCTCAATTTTTTAAGATAGCAAGTGTGATCATCTTAAATACAAATACAGCATGGTGTCTGGGGAGAAAGAACCTTACTGTGCATTGAAAAATTTGAATCTTAAAGTAACAAACATTGGTCAGCCACGGCTAGGTAAAGATGTGTGAATAAGTGAATTTTTACTTCTGGTTCACATTTGGTATGTCTCACACTCACATATAATCACAACTGTAGTTAATATTGCTACCACTGCAAAGTATCCTGCACAGAACTATGATACATTCCACAGCTGTATTTGCTACCAGTAGGTGTCATTTATAGCATGGATTCAATACAGCAGTCATATGCGTTTCCATCTGAAAATCCAAATACTGTCCGTCCAAACACATGCATGATCTTTTCTCTTTTATTGTTTTTATTGTTTTCGGTAGTGAATTAAAAGCAGAATTAATTGAAGCAGATGGAATTGAAGAAGAGAAAAAGGAAACTCAAGACAGAAAATGTGAAACATTTGAAAGTTGCTGGAAATCTATCTTTTTATCATTTTCTCCTATCATTTATCCAGTGATGTGACGCAGCAGATTTGCATCATACTTATTTAAGATATGGTACACAGATTAATTGTTTGACCAGCACACGATGGAATGAGACTAAATAAACAGAGAAACAGGGAAGTTTCATCTATACAATTTAGGAGTAGAGAAACACCCTGCATGATTTCTACACGAGCACAATGCGTTGAATTCCTCGGCCCTCCTCCAAGGCAGATGCCACAGTGGACAACTGTCAGTCTTCTAGGCCTCACTCAATACAGAGATAGTAATGCACACACAGCACTCGAGTCAGAATTCAGCAGGGAAGTACGTTAAAACCACACTCGCAAGTGTATCTGTTCTCTTTGCTTAAACCTCAGTCCTCAGGATTTTGTCTGGCACATTCAGGTACCCATTAGATATTGAACAAGGGATAGAAAGTAATATCCTTCCACATTATGATAAAAGTATGTGGGGTGAAACAGATACAGAAGTTGCTATTTTAATCCACTTTGAAACCAGACAAGTAGAACAAACTTCATATCTGCCAAAAGATGAAATGGATTAGAAATTACTTTAACTGGCTCTAAAGACCGTTGTGATTCAGGGCCTCAGTCTGACAGTTGAGAGATTTAAATTTATTTTTGTTAATTTAAATCTTTATTGATACATTATGAATATACATCATCATCATCACATTCAAAATTGAGAGTTTGTACCAGAGTATGACATGACTTGATTCCCCTTTTTTCCCTTCCCCCACCCACCCTGCAACGCTCCACCCCTATATACATGAGCTGTTGCCTTTTCTTATTATTATCACATTCTTTTCCCCCCTCATTATTTAGCCCTACACCCTCTTTCTTTTAAATTTTTTTCTATTTCACAAATCAACTATAAAATTTAAACTCAATAATCTGATGTTCCATTCACATGTCTGATTTATTTTAAAATGAAAGGGATGCTCTGCTCTGGAGGTCTAAGTAATTAGACCTTTAAAAGCAAAGGAGATGCCTCTTCTAACCACCTCTTCCAAGAGAGTTAGAAAGAAACACCTTGAGATTTGCTCATGAAAATGTTTAAAGCCCTAGGCTGTGAACTGATGGGGTGTGGTGGTACAGAAGAAAAGACTGTGTGGATAAATTATGAGGCTTTCCCAGCCCCAGTACCACTGATTAAGAGTTTATGATCTGCCCACCAAGTGGCTAGATATAGTCTCTGTGACCTTCACCACACACTTTGTTATTAGCATTTTGACACCTTTTGGCCACAGTAGGGGATATTCCTGGCACTATTGGTGCAATATTCCTGCTTCAGATCACAGACTTTACTTGCTGACCTCAGGGCAGAAATTTAACATAATCAAATATCCTTTTGCCACCTAATTCAAGTCACCCGGAGCATGGAAAATATGATGTGAACAATACCTAGGAAAATAATCAGGATTTCTTGGAGGTCATTTCTGCTTTCAAAGTCTACAGTGTGTAACATTTTCTAAATTATTTTGTGAATGATGTACTAAAAAATTTCAAAATATAAGTGATGTGATTTACAGAAATTATATGAGTGAGAAATGTGGCTTTTCTAGACTTTTCTTTTGATAGAAAAATATTAATTTCTCAAACATGGCAGAGAAAGATTTTAGGAATGAAATATCTCTTTTTCATTTTAACTCTCTGGTTTTCTAGATGCATTAAACATCATATATCTTTTCTCTGATATGAGAAACTGAAAATGTAAATGAGTACTAAAATGTATGTTAGATATGGTACAATATAAACTATTTAAGGGGTAGAGGTAAGTAATGAGGGGAAAGAAAAAAATGTGATGATAATTAAAAAATGGAGACAAAGCTCATGTATATACAGGGTGGAGATTGTAAGGTGGGTAGGGGAATGGAAAAAATGAGAATCAAGGCGTGTCATATACTGGTACAAATTGTTAATGTTGAGTGTGATCATTATATACATACATATATATATATATATATATATATATATATATATATATATATAATGTACCTATTTCACAATAAAAATATAATTTACAAAAGTCAACGCGAAACATAATGATTTTATTTTGGTCTTGTCATTCTTATTTGTAAAATCTTCAGCTTTTTTGTATTTTTTGCTTGACTGGATTCTTCAGTAATTACCTGAGAAACTGAGAAGACATAGAACTGTTTATACTTGTTTAACTTCCTGATAACCAGGGCCAGGAGCAGAGATCTCACTAACCTTATTCCCTGCCTTGCTGATAACCAGTCACTAATTACACTCCTAAGCAGTTAAAGAACAAAGTGGCAAGAATTATTAATCTTAGGTTTTAAAATTTTAAAATGCTATTCTATCGTTATGTTGTCCCAAAATTGCCTTCTGTTTTTTAACTAATTTTTTTAAATAGAGAAAATATTATTTTAATAAAGATTATCTTGTGTGACTTTTATGGAACTTTCCTTAGATAAAAGAGTTCACATATTTTTAAATCATATTTCTTAGTGCTTGAGTTTGTGTTTGGAAAACAACTTTGTTTGTTTGTTTGTTTGTTTGTTTTGGTACCAGGTTCAAACATGGAACCTTGCACTAGCCAGACAGTCACCAGAACCACTGAACTAAATCATCAGCAAACCTTTATATAGAGAGAAAAAAGATCATGTTGTCTGCTGAAAGCCAGTATAACGATCATTTGTCAAAATTTTAGTTATTAAATTAATGCCATGTTTTAGGGTATATTCAGAAATAACATTCAAATATTCATTATAGATTATCAGAACTCAGCAGAATAATAAGCTTACTTAAGTGATGATGAATCACAATGAATGATGATTCTATCTCCTTTCTAAAGAGATAGTTGCAAGGTAAAGGCTCTTAATCCCTTCCAAAAGCAAGAGACCCAAAGGCAGAAATGAGTGAAGCCAGCAACATCTCGGCAGCTGTGAAAACTCCAGATACATGCCACATTCTTCTTGCAGTCCCCTGCTTCTCAATAGGCCAGTGACAGATTTGATAGTCGGCAATTCACAGACCTTTCCAGCTGCATTCGTGGGCCAGGGGAACTTCCAGGTTCTATACAGGTGTCTGTTAGGTGAACCTAGAACAGCCCAAGAAAGCATCTTTCTGCCTGATTCCAAGTAGCCACCAATTAATTCTGATACAGTCATGTTGCAGATTAGTGCCACTCAGTCTGGCAAACAGTCTTTGTATAAGAATTTAAGTGGAAAATAGGAAGAGTTTTTTTGTGTGTGTGATTCCACTCCCATTACAGACCAGGTATAGTCAGTGAACTGAGTACACTTTTTCCTGTACCTCTAACTTTAGTGTGTCTAAAATTATAGTGTGGGTAAATTCATTGCTAGAGTGATAATATATCGTTAGGCTTAGGTTGAGCCTGCTGGGTTTTTCTCTGTGCCGAGTTTTTCACCCCCAGACACATTCCTAGTGGCTCACATATTCTCCTTGGATACGGTTTACTTCTTTGTGTTTGTACCCACCGCATTTCTCATCACTCAAGCACTCAGTACCCATGGCACAGAACTGAGCTAACAGTTAATCAGTTTAGACCCTCTTGGTGAGTGACAGTGTTGGAATGTCATATCCATCCCTCAAAGCAGGCTCTGTAGATACAGTGGGTTGCAAGGTTTTCTTCTGGCCTTGCAGTTTGTTACTGAAGTCCCCAGGTGCCTCACATGATTATGTGAGTTCCTCTCCTTGATTATGTCAAGACTGGTTCTTCAAAACTCCTCGAAGCACGGGTTAGTGTTTGAGTTTCCAAATGTTCTTCCCTCAAGAAACTTGGCCCAAGCTCTCCCAAAGATGAGCCGGAAGACATCAGCATAGAACCTAAAGACACTCACCTGAAAGTACGGTACACTCTTTCGCTTCAACTCAACCCGCAGCCTACCATAAAGTTCAGGCACCTTAGTTCTTATTTCCATGTGGGTTCCTGTTCTTCTGGGGTTCTTCCTGGAGAGAGGAGCTCTTTCTGCAACTTTTCAGTCTTAATTCATGTATTTTTAAGTCTTATAACTCCCTAAATCATATTTGATAACATTCCTCATGGGCTCATTTAGTCCCTGTGAAAATTGGATTCCTGTTTTAGATGCTTACCGCTAAATACTACATGAGATGTTTGACCTTAGACACAAGGATTTCATAGGCTTAAATGGGAGGCAACATTGAGCATTAAAACTCCTAAAAAATTTTGCCTGTTACTGAGTGAAGGTAACAAACACAAATATTCTTAAACTAGTCAGTGAATACTGGATATCTTTTGATAAATCTGCCAGTATTTACCTTATGAAAATGGGGATAATGACCCCAAATATCTCACTGGTTCTACTCAAAACTGTTAACAACTTACCACATTTTTGTAACCACTGGACCAAAGCTGGATTTTGCTGTCTGTGAGCACATTTGAGCTGCTTCTTGTCTGTGTGCAGCCCACGTTCAGAGACATCATGAAATGAGCAAAAGGTGAGCTGTGCACGGCATCTGCTCCTCCCGGATCATCAACTTCTGGTAGCATAGTTGACATAATAAAATTAATTTTACCACAGCATAGGAGAAAATGGGAACTAAGGAGGGAGAAATGAAAAATGAGTGCTCTGTCAGCCAAAGTACTCAGGAATACACTCCCCTGCTGCTTAAGTCCAACGTCATCTAAGTAATGTATTGCTGCTTTTTGGTGTTACATTATGTGTCTACACATCTTGTCATAATTAAAAATCTCTAAGAAACCTAAAAGCTGTTCATGGCCATCCAAATTCTCTCTAAAAAAGTAGACTCAATAAAATAAGATCACCCAATTCATAAAAGATGACATGGAACATGGTTATCACATAGAAGTGTTTAAAAGAAAAAGTAGTGGAGATAATCTTCAATAGTAAATGTTCTCCAGTTTTCTTTTTAAATTCTAGAAGAATTAGTCCTTGTTGAATGTGATTATTCTTTAAAACAGGGAGCTACTTTTACATCTAATAGCATGATTTGATTTCTGGCTAAAATGTAAATATCACTGTAATTTTAACACTCTGTATGAGATACTTTCTAACTTATGAAAGCTGAGATGCAAAGTAGGGCAAGAAATTAATGCAGACAGGGTTCTGTGTATCTAAGAGCCAGCATGTCACTGAGCTGTTGCCCCGGATGTTCACAGGTAAGACTAACAGAAGAGAGAGTGCGACTCAGTAATCCATGGGAGCATCATGCCGGAATATAAGCTTTGGACAGAAGTATTTTATTGCACAGTATGACCAGCCTTGCTTTTGTTGAATTTCTGGGTGATTTCAAAGGAAATCATGGTAAGTTTCTGGCTCAACTTCACATTGCCTGACATTGTAAGTTTCCGCTGATTTTGTGTTTTCCAAAGTTGTAAAACTGGCTTTTGCAACTAAACACTTTGCAGTGTTATACACACTGGAAAGCCACAGTTTTTAAAATTAAATAGGTGCTACTTGGGAGTAAGTTTTAAAGAATATGGCAAATTAATAAAGTTGTGGTTCAAATGTATGTTTAAAACCTTTTTACCTTGTAATACAAAGTTGTAATTTTATCTGATCTGCTGCCTTAACTTTGCTAGAAGTTTTAAAACTGTTAGACTTGTCATTTATTCTGCCTGATTAAGAATTTTCCGAAAGAAAATGAAAGCTTATCAGTTTGAAGTCAAACAGTCCTCTTACTATGAAATGTAGAATATTTTGTGCCAAGTTCCACTTTAAGGCACATAGCATTTAGGAATAAGACTAGTTACCATTTAGATGTTATAGGAATGAGTTCTGTGTAGAACAATGTTAGTTTTCACTAACTCCAGTTTTGCTAGTTTTTTGGGTTAGCTTCAGCTTTTAACCTATGAATACAATATGACACAGAGTGCTTGGAGTCCACTGAATATTCACCAAGGGACTTCACTTAAAGGTTCATGTGTTCCAAAGGCCACCTCTTCAACTGCCTTTGAACTGGACACTGATTCAGCTAAGTGCATTTTTCTAAATATGGTGTGGTAACTACTTTTCTTTAGTTGCTGAGATGAAATACTCAACACCCCAAATTAGAGGAAAAGAGACTTATTTGGCTTGTACTTCATAGAGGTCTCAGTCTGTAGCCAACTGTCTCCAAGACTGGGATGGCAACCAAATATTACAAAGGAGAAGGAACATGGTGCACACAAAGCAGCAAAAGCAACAGTGTCTCCCCACCCCTTTGATCTCACTCAGGCCACTTAGGGCAGATAACACTCAGGCACCTAATCCTAAGGCCCTTGAGCCTGGCATTGCATCATGAATCATTGCCAGTTTCACACACTCTAGATCAAGCGTATGAACATATGACACTTTGGTGGGCTATCCAGACCCAAATCATAACATTCCATAGCTGTCCCCCCAAGACTCATGCATATCCCTTTAAGCAAAGGAAAGCATCCATGATGAATCTCTAAGAACTACCAAAGTTCTAACAGGTTCAGCATCATTGAGAATTCCAAATCTCAAGTCCTCTCTGAGATTTGAAGCAAACTCAACTTTGAGGCCTTGTACCAATGAAAAGAAAGTTAAATACTCCCAACATTTAGTGGCACAAGATAAACATTACCATCCTTAAAGGTACAAATAGTGGTACAAATAGTACAAAGGTACAAATAGCTACAAAGGGATGGGACCAAGGCAAGTCCAAACATTCAGTCTCATAGTTCCACTTCCAGCATCCCTGACCATCTGTGGCAAATTGTGAACTCCAAAGACCATGGGTGGCTCTGCTCCTATGGTACTACTTATGGCTGTAGGTCCCATGGCTACTTTCTTGGTCTGGTTCTGCTCCCTCCTTGCAGTTTTCCTTGGACAACCCACATCCTCGGCTTCTCCAAACTTCCAGTGTCTCCACTGCAGCTTTGACTTCACACAGCTTCACACTCTGCCCTCTCAGGGGCACATTGCCTGGTCTCTCAGGCTTTCTTCTGAAATTGGGATGGAAGCTTCCCCAACTCACACCTCTTCTATTCTGTGTGCACCTAAAACCAGAGCCATGTGGATAATGCCAAAGTCTCCTACAAACTGGAGCAGCAGTAGTCAGTGTTCCCTCTCTCTTGGCTGTAGGGGAACATTGTCTATGAACCAAATCCCCAGGAACAACTTACCTACGCTTCCATTTTAGAGCAACTTCCTTAGACTGCCATTTTTGAAAAACTTCCTTAGGCTACCATTTTGAAACAACTTTTTTAGACCACCATTTTAGAACATCTTCCTTAGGCTGCCATTTTGGAATAACTTTCTTACACTGCCACCATTGTGGAACATGGTGACTTTTAACATGAATTAAAAATTTTAAAAAAATTACATCAGTATAATAAGCAAACCATCTAGCTTTTTAAAATTTAAATCTTTTTTTTAATCTTTATTGGTACATTAAATATACACATCATGATTGCACTCCATAATGGGGATTTGTACCAGTATAAGACACAACTTAATTCTCATTTTTTCCCATAGCCCTACTCACCCTACCACCCC
>PVIR01008466.1:0-56738 GCA_004026965.1 Petromus typicus
GCACTGTGGTATGTGGTACTGGTTGCTGCTGGGTGTGGGTCTCCACACCCAGTATTATTATGTGGTCACTGGGGAATCGAACCCGGGTCCTTGCGCTTGCGAGACAGGCGCCGGAACCACTGAGCTAACTCCCCGGCCCCCTCCTCCCCCTTGTTTTTTGAAACAGGCTCAAAATTAATTGAGGCTGACCTTGAACTTGCTGTGTAGCCCAGAATAGCCTCAAATTTGCAACCTCCTAACTTACCTTCTTTAGTGGTGGGATGACATGCATGTGCTACCTACTGCACCCAGCTTTTATAGGGTTTTTTTGTTTGTTTGTTTCCCTTTTATACTACAAGCTGGCTCTGAACTTACTACGTAGTCCAGGCTAGCCTCAAACTCGAAGCAATCCTCCTGAGTACTGGGATTACAGGCATGAGCCACCACCCCTAGTATTGTAGTATGTGGTACCAAGTTCAAACTTGGGAACCTAGCACTTGTGAAGCAGATGCTGGAACCATTGAGCTAAATTCCTGACCCAAATTTGTGTGTGTGTGTGTGTGTGTGTGGCACCAGGAATCAAACTCAGGCCCATGTGCTTCCAAGGCAGGCCCAATACCCACTTGAGCTAAATCCCTGACCTTATGATTTTCATTCTAAAACTGAGTCATGAGTCAGTTATAAATGTGATAATACAAAAATTAATAGTCAATTTAAGAGTTGCTACTTGTCTTTACTTCATTTTATGTGTGAATTCAAATTGTGTTTCTGGCCGATGGGGCAACTTAAAATGTGTCAGGCTTCATACGAATATTTGTAAAAGAAACTGAGATTTCTCTTATTCAGAAATAACATGTTGTGGAGTTGCTATGGACTAATTGGCTGCTTCTGTTTTTGAGGGGAGTAGGTATTTTTCAGCCTGGAGTAGTTGCTTTGGGGATTTCCCAAGTCCCTCAAGAGCCCCCCAGTGGGATCCTAAAGTTCCAGGGACTGAAGGTGATGAGAGTTGGGTGGGAGGGGAAAGGTCTGGCAGAGAAGCAGGGAGAAAAGTTGCTGAGGGCTTTCTGGAGACATATCATGGATGCGAGGGTGGGGGCTGGAAGAGAAGATGGAAGATTGGGAAGGAGGAAGAAGAGAAAGCGATTATGGAAAAGGAGAGAGCAGAAAGAATCACTGTAGAGAGATCTTTTTCCCAAAGAATCCATCAGAGTTCCAAATTATCTATAATACTTTCACAAAACAAGAAAGAGACAGTGTCATGAGGAGTTGGCACCTTAGGTTGGAGCTTATCACCAGCAGGAGGTCAAGAGGAGACATTCAGTTGACTGAGAGATTCCCATGGGATATGTAGAATCAAATAAAACAAAGAGGGCATTTAAGGAGGCAGGAAAAAATAATCACAGCTCAAGAGTTAGAGTGAAAACCTTCTGGAAACAAATACATAGATAGGAAGAAGACTCGGCCCAGGAGGTTCTTTGAGAAGGGATAAACCTCTGTTCAGAGAGTCCACTCGGAAGGATGAGAATGAAACCTGTCCTCACCATGCTTTGAACCAAGAGAAAGACAAGGAGACCCAAAGGAAGAAGTGAGCAAGATGAAAGAAATTGTCTATGTGTGCACAAAGGCTCAAGTGCCACATGTCACAGGCCATGTCAAATGTCACCAGATTAATGGCAGAGGTCAGAAGCCCTGTGCCAGGTGACCAGCCACGGTAAACCAAAGCCAGACATTAACATGTCGAGGATAGACTTAAATCAGCAATATGCTTCTGCCAGTGGGAAGAAGACTGAATATGGATTTCTCCTTCCCAGGCTGGGAGGCAAGGGCCCTCCCTTTCCTGATCAGTATATTTTAAAGGAATAGATTTCAAGTCCTTGACAAAAACTTTCTTGTACTCTCAGAGATTCGTGTACATCTCACAAGAACAGAGCACCCAGACTTTAGAGCCCTTTGTCGTCGCGCTGTAAGAATGTGTCCTGGGTCTGCCGGTCAGGTGTCGGCTGGAACACACAGTACATTCTTCTGGGTAGCCTTGACCTTTGTCAGGCAGGCAGTTAAAGAGGGGCTGGGGTGATGCTAGAATGTGGCCTTGAGCTGCTAGAAACTATGTTAGCATTTGTTCAAATATTTTGATAGCAGGCAGGGGACTAGGCAAAAAAATCACTTGTGTGGAGTTTGTCATTTTTATAGGCCAACATTGAGGCCTACTTAAGAAAAGGGCTCGGAGGAACCTGGCCAGAGTTGGGTCAGAGGTTTTTGTCAGAGAACAGAAAGCATGACGTGCTGTTTTTCTCTTCTGTTCTTTCTGGATGGTTTTAGGCGGCAACTCCCAAAATACAAGAATCACGTTGTGGTAAATGCGTACTGTGTGTGGAGAGATCAAGCAGGAGTCAAGGTTGCCTATTTTCGTACAGAGCTGCTATTTCTTCCCCTCTTGGTTTCAGAGCAACAGAGTTAGAAAGGACTCTGGAGATCAACTATCCGCTCTCCTTCAAATCTACCAAAAAAATAAGAATTAAAAAGCTCGTCTTCCAAAGTCGTATTTTTATGAGGACAGAAATTCTCTTTCTTCACCACTACCACTGTGTTCAGCAATTTCTGGGCCTGTTTTCATAACCCAGGCTGGGTGCATCTTGTCCCCCCTGAGAACTTGTTACCCAGCCTCCCTCTCTCTTGCTCAGGCACCCAGTCAAAAGAAATGCTTTCTTCCTCTGAATATTCTAGAGGTGACTCTAAACCTCAGCATTTAAATGGAGAAGCACATTTTCTACTTCTAAAACATATATGATGCATATAGGTATAAAGCATACATATCTTGCTTTCATTGTAGACTATAAACTCCCATAACAGGCATCAAAGTCCGATTCATCTTTATCATGACTATCTCCATTGTATCTCAGTGCATTGCACTGAGCCAGTCTGTGGATGGACATTTCTAAGGTGAGACGTTGAACCTGACTGTGACTAAGGATCTTCCATCTATAAAATTATATGATCAATGTAGGAGAGAACAGAGAAGCACCTTCCCACCGGATCACGCTTCCCACTTCTAAGTGATACTGCGAATCCATTTCCTACGCTGCTGAGTTTTTCTCGCAGCAAAGCAATTCTCTTTATATTGATCCTCATTTTCTTTCAAGGCTCCTTTATTCCCAATCCTTCTGTTGGGCTCATGGGCTAAACTACAAATCTGCTTTCAGATGTGCAGTCTCTGAACCGCAGCTCTGATGTAAATCAGCTGTCCCAGGGCTGAGCCGCGTGGCCGTGGCTGACGTTAGCTGTGCCGAGTCGTTGTGCGGGCCTGATCTTGCAGTCCCTCCGCTGCAGGTGTTCCCGTTCTCCATGGCAATAGAACTCCATTTTGTTTTTTCCTTGTGCTAGTTTTTCATTCTAATAGAGACACAAATGTCTAAGTCAGAAAGAATTGTTTGGGGCCTGTGGAAACAGCACTTTTTATCTATTTTATCGTGTTTGTGGGTAGATAAAGTCAAAGATTTTGTAACCAGGAAAAATGTCCTCATGGAAGCTTGTTACTTACAAGTGATATTTAATGTTTTTCTCTGCACCCTTTCACATGTCCTTCCTTACCCTTTGTTCTTTTTGCCATTATTGAACATAATGTCTGTCACTGAGTCCCCAAACGCTGAACAACTTTTCCCTTCTTCTTGGGTGAGGCGGGTGGATTGAAAAGGTTTATTCTAATCTGAGCTCATGAATGTAACTTTCTCGCTATTTGGATCTGTTTGAATTGTCCATTTGCCTCATTACAAATCGTTCAACCCTTGTTTATCACACTGCAGACAAACCTCGTTGATATAAGTCTTGGGGAATTTTAAGCTGAATCTATTCCTTGCCTTAAAGATTCTTCTCTGTGGTAGCAGGACCCTCGCCTCCATTAGCAGGTCCACAATGATGGGTGTTTGTGAAATGTGCAGATCTGAACGACATAGAGAATGTAGTTCTTCCCCAGGCAGATGAAGCTGGATGGTGGGTACATTAGGCGCGTGGAGCCCGAGAATACTGGGATCATGGTTTGAACCACAGATAACTACAGGTTTCTAGAGACACTACATGGAGCCACACTCAGGCCCTTCAGCTTCCCACTCAGCTCAGGGTTCTGAATTGCATTCGCACCAAACTTTCCGAAGGATTTTGAATGTTGCCAGAACCCTGCACTGTGAGTTCTGGCGACATGTGGTATTCTCCGGAGCCTCTGGATTGGAGAGAAAAAGTGGAAAGTTATATGATCAGTGTAGGAGGGAACAGACAAGCACCTCCCCCACGGGACTGTGAATTTCACCTCTGAGTGATACTGCAAATCCATTTCCTAGGCTGTTGAGTTTCTGTCACAGCAAAGCAAGTCTCTTTATATTGATACTATATTAATAATGTAGAATAGGTATAGCTTTAGTCCCCAAACACCAGAATACATCAGTGTCATGATTTCTACTGACCTACATGAAACACTGAAACTTTTAGCCTAGAAAATCCCAAGTAACATCAGACAATAAAGCCTACTCTGTAAACACTGTTCAGAGGATGAACTGCTATATCCTTGAGAAAAGCTAGTGAAACCTTTGTATACTTCAAGTGTCTCAGCTTCAGATAATTAAAACAAAGGTCAATACATTTTTTCTATACAGGCACCAATGTGTAAATGTATTTGGCTTTGCTGATCAACCTTACAATTTCTGTTACTATGCCAGCAATCCCAGTGTATTTGCGAAGAATAGGTTCTAAAACCTTCCTGAGAAGCCAGAATACGCAGATGCTCAATTCTCTTGCATATAAGCTACATTCTCCTGTAGACTTTAACATCATTTCTAAGCAACTTATCCTACTGCAGTGTAACTGTTCTGTATTGTTTAGTAAATAATGAAAAGAAGAAAGTGTGTACATATTGAGTGCATATGCAGCTTTGTGTGTATGTTTTTGCTGGTTAGTTTAGATTTGTGTTTGGTAAAATCACACCAATGCAAAGCCCTGGGATGCGAGAGGCTGACTGTCCCTGACTCTGCCATGTGCCACAGCCACAGTCAGAGACCATTGCCCAAGGAGCAGCAGTGGCTGTCTGCCGATATAACCATATTCCCAAGATAGGTGGAGAGCAGGATTTGGCCCATGAGCCATCATGTGTGGACTCCTGGGTTTGGTGCACGGCCATGTGATGCTCCAATCATCTCCAAGCAGCCTGGACAGCACTGGAGAGACTGAGCCGGAGGAATCGGCAGAGAGAGCATGTTTTCCCCAGATGCTGTGCATCAAGCATGCTGAAGCTGTCCTGGGCCTTTGCCCTGGGAAGAAAATGGGGCAGGGCACAGGGAGCAAGAGAGGGAGAACTGGACTTTCTCAGACCTAAGATCACCTTTCATTTTGGCTACAATGAGGCCAAAAGCAGTGCACACTTGACCTTTTAAGGAAGGCCTAGGACTTGAACAAATTCCTTTTCTTAATGGCCCAGAGTCTTATCAGTCCATAGTTGGAGATCATCTTTTGAGAGACATAGTAGTAAAGGAAGCAAGAAAAGCAAACAGGATCCTTAAAACCCTGCTGTAAGAGAACTACAGAAATCTGTGAGGAAAAGGCAACTGAGATCATTTATTTTCCTGAGCCAGAAAATGACTTCTGAAAAACTGGAACTTGATTCTTGGTGCGTCTATCCAGGATTAGTCTCTTCATTACCACAAAATTCACCTCTCCTCTCAGGTGTGGCCACATGTTGTACTCTTGCACAAATATAGAACTCATTTGTCCATTGAGCACTAGGGTGAGCACATACATGAGCATGGCTAGCAGGAAGACTTGGTGTCTTGGGGAAGCCCATATTTCCCACTGTGATGAATGGTGCCTCTTTGCCCCCTCTGTGATATGCCATTAATCACAGTCACAGTGAAAAAGAAAGAGGAGCTTTGAAGAGAATGAGGACAGGGCTGGCCTGGGCTTGATGTGGTAACAGGGCTTTCTCTGTTTCTCACTGTAGTCTGAAACTCTTCAGAGAGCACAGCCATTCACAGCTCATTTTAAATCAATCAGCGCAATACCACACAACGGTACTTACATTTGATGACTTCTTTCCACTTAAGCAATGTAGGATAGGAGGCAGGGACAGAAGAATTCAGGATTAGAGGTGTGATGAGGCTCTTTCTATCCCTGAAATCAAACCCCATAGGTTCTGTCTGGAAGACCCACGGCAAGAAGGCGAGTGTGAAGTAAATTCCTTCTGGTTGCGATAGCCCTCCACACTATTGAATCCTACTTAATAAATTGCCACTTGACCATAAATTGTCCTTCAAGTACTACATTGAAAGTGTCAGTCTGCCTGTCAAACAGCTAGAACTACATAAGAACAGGGCTCTGAAAAGATCCCTGGAAAGGAATGAGGTTTGAGGCAGAACCTCTTTGAGGAACACTAATTTCATTTATGACGACTTCCTGGTGGGTGGGAAACCCTGCAAGGCCCCTGCAGTGGGCTGGATTTACCATGTTCCCTCCCAGCTTTCTGTCTCAGGCCTGATCTCTTCCCTGCCTTCCCTCTTGACGAAGAGTTTATATCTGGTCCCCATGGGGATGAATAAAGACAGAGGCAGTCGGAAGGAACAGCAATGGATAAGGCATAACTTAGTTAATATTTCTATTAACAAAGTAGGAAATTTTCTATTAGCAAAGTAGGAAAGGACCTTTATTGCCATCTTTATGAGAGGATCAGTGTGTTTGGAGGAAACAGCCCCTGAGAACTTGGGCTTTGTTTCCTTAAAACCCAGTAATGAAGATGGAGAATAAAACCTGTTTGCCACCTTCCCAAGCTTCCACAGCCATAGCTGCTTTACCACCATGGCTCATGACTGAAGACAAGCAGGCAAATGTGGTTTTCCATTTATTGACCATATCTTGGGCAAAGCCCTTGGAGGGGACCAGTTTGTTGTGCTTTTGAATCGTGCTTATAAACTGTCTGCAATCAAGCACAGCTCTCCAGAGGATAGAGCTATATTAAGCTTTAATTCTCTAGTTAGGTTTTTTTTTTTTTTTTTTTTTTTTTTTTTTTTTTTTTTTTTTTTTTTTTTTTTTTTTTTTGTAGCCATAAAATTAGCTTCCTTGTCTTTTGCTTATTCTCTGCAGATCTTCATTCAGTAAATCAGCAGACCTGTGGCTCTCCTAGGCAGCTGGTTAGTGAGATGGGGAACAGAGGGAAACATTTGCATATAAACTTCAAACACCACAAAAGGAAGCAAGAGCGAAGCAGAGGATTTTAGATACTTGGATCTATATTCCATAGTGTGAGTTTTTTTGCTCCTTAAATTGGCCTAAATCCCTTTTGATCATCATTTCTCATTTTTTGGCAGACAATGTTTCTCATTATAAAAATAGTGAAAAAAATAAAAGTTTAAATCTCATCTTGAAGCAGTAAGTTTCTGTATTTGCCCTTGGTATGGACAGCTGTACTGGAGCTTTCTTTTTTCCTCCTCAGTGCTGGGGACTGATCCCAGGGCCTTCAGACTAAGCTACATTTCCCTCCATCTTTTTCTGATTATTCAAGACAGTATTTCATAAGCCATGAAGTTTCCTGAGCAGGGATCAAACTTTAGATTCCTCTGCCTCCACCCCCCAGGAGTGCTTGAATTAGGGGATATGTGCCGCCACCACCCCCAGCCCAGAAGCTTTTGTTATGGAGAGTACAGAGAAGAGACAACTAGGCCCCTTTTGGAAGGTTGCTGAAGATGCCCTATTAGTGCATAAGTCCATTGGCTTACATTTTGATTTCTCTTGATATTTGACTTTTAAAAAATAATCGTGGTTAAATTTAGTTCATTTTGTGCTAGAGTCATTCTGAGAGATGCCTCTCTGTTTCTGACTTTCAATAAACCTCTGTTTGAAAAAGTACTCCTGAAAACCTACTCTACCTGATTATAGCAATCAAGATGTCTCAGGTATACTGAGTATATTTTTTCGAATGCACGGTTTAATTATGACATTCTCTCTGTCCCTTTTCCTGTAATTATTTTTCTCTGCATTATGCACATACTGAATAGTCAGAGAGCTATCTATAAGGAAAAAAGAATGAATAAGTGGAAAATCAAATGTCCAGTTAACTAAAGACGTGCTTCTGTGCAGATATGGAAAACCAGTGATATCTTAAAATACAGTCCATTCTTCTGAGGGACCTTGGATAAACAAATTTAGTATTACTCAAGTTAATCACATGGTACTAATTTACTGCTTTGCTTTTCTATTAAACTCTCCACAGGTGACTCCATATAACAATTAGGTTTAGTATATTCCAGATTCAGGTAGTGGATTAAAGTTAAGCAGATATTCTTTTTTAAAAGACAGCATGTAACCATAGGCTGTACTAGAGTTTTCAACATGAAAAACCTCTCATAAATGAAAGATAAAATATGCTAATGTGCACCACTACTCAGACTTTTCAGAAATGGAAATAGAGCAGAACATTTGGAGCCCCTGGTCAGTGCTGCACCCTGTTAGCAATGCAAAGAAATACACTGGAAATGGAACCCCGGAGATTCCAGATGGTGGGGAACAGAATAAACATGGCCGGCATGGAGAGCAATGGAGTCAGTGAAGAAAGTAGTGTTTCATGTGGTAGCAGAGTTCAGGGAAAGGGAATGAAACATCCATTCTACATCAGATGTTGGCATCCTGAATTTTGTGTTGACACTAATACGGGGTGAAATAACAGGACAGTGAGCTTTTTCTTACTCAATACTGCTTGTTCTCATTTTTTCCTCAGGCAGAAATTACTGGGTGAGTGGGTTTTAGAGGAAGCTAGACTAATAATTCAAATCCAGTCTGTGACAGTGTAGTTGTATTGATATGGGAGGGAGCAAGCCTAACTCCCAACCTGCTAGATATCTGAAATATAAGTTTATATTCTCTAAAATTAAGGATAAATTCTAGGAGCAATGGAGGGTAAGAGCAGGAAAACTTTATTGAGAAAGAAAGCTTCTGATGAAAAGGAACAGCAGAGGGACCTACAGTGGGTGATTCCCCGTAAACCTCACTACCAAGGGGACTTCTATGGAACAAAGCCCAGAGGTGAGGCAAGTTCAAGGTGGGACAAGACTATAGTCAACCTGTAACATCGCAAGTACAGTAGGTTATATTGGTCCATGAGAAATGACAAGATAGACAAAACCATGATCAACAGTAAGATTACAATAAGCATAATCACTTATGCTGAAATAGATGAAATATTGATGAAATATTGATGATTGATGAAATAGAAATATTGATGAAATAGAATATTGATGAAATAGAAATCCAGTGGGAAAGCAAACCATGTAACAAGTGTAGCAGATTTTTCAGTCCTGGGAAGGGTTAAGACCTTGGTCTCCACCCTGGAGACTGAAGCCTACTCAGAATATCAGTCATTGCTATTCATCCTAGTGGATGCAGTAGCTTCTCCTTTGGTACTATTGATCTTCAGTGAAGGTCTTTCCACGTGGGCTTTTTGAGAGCCAGTCCTGTCTAACTGCCTACAAGATGTCTAACTAGCTTACCACCTACAACAGTCTGACCTTTAACAAGTATTAAGGCTGCCAAATAGCCTAACTGGCAGGCATCATTTCAGCTCACAGGTAATGTTTATAAAAACCCTGGCACACTGTGCTCATTCACTAAGCAGACTCATGTTTTCTTTAATGATTAATATCACCCGTATCTAATGCCAAACCTTTCTGATCATACAGGGTTTTCCTTGGAGTAAACAAAATTGTTTAGGCACCATCTATTCAGAAACTGTATTTTGACTGTCATTTCAGAGGTAATCATATGTTATTAATTTTGTGTTAATAAGCATTTGTGAGATTTACGAGAGTACCCCTGGTGACCCTCACATCTGTTCTGCCAGAAAGAGACAGCCATGTGTCTGGCATAGACATATCGATTACATGTAGCAGATGCCAAAAGTGGAGGACTCCAGCAGGTCCACTGAAGTTGCATATACAGAAGTGTTTTCTCATTAGAGGTGACATTTAGCTTCTGCTAATGGCACAGTGAAAGCTACTGAACACAGCTACCCAGCCTCATGTACAGAGGCTGAGTGGCCAGGAAAACTTGCCTCCTCCTTCCTGAGCCTCAGGCCTGATGTCTGAAGAAATTCTCAGTGTTAGGAAGCTCCAGCAAGCTTCTTTCAGATGAAAAGATGAGCTTCTGAACTACTGTCAACCCACCCTGGCTCTGAGTGTGTGTGTGTGTGTGTGTGTGTGTGTGTGTGTGTGTGTGTGTGTGTGTGTATTTCCTGCTGTCAGAGAGGGATGTGTTGTTATGACTAACCAGGATAATGCAGCATAGGGGCACAGGAGGGAACTGGGTCCTAACTTGCCTTAGAAGCAGGATGCGTTAACTTTCTAAGCCCTAATAGTAATTCCAGAGACCAATGTGAAACCTTCTGTACTCCAGCTCTCTGGGGCATCAGCACTGACTCCCAGCTTTTTCTTTGGGGTTACCTCTCTTACCTTCCGCTGTTCTCTCCTAATTCTATGATCTTTATTTCCTCTTCCTCTTAGCTGGCTCCTCCTCCAGATACCTCGATCTTTCATCTCCAGCTTCTTTCTCACCATTCCTCAGATGTCAAGCAGCCCTCTAAAAGGAAGGGACTTTGCACAGTGCTTTGTCTCGCTGATAGGATGTTTCCTTTTAATCTGATTTTACATGTCTGAAGAACTGCATGCCTGGGGCTGGTTCACACCCCCTTCAGCTTGTCTCCTCACCATTCCTCAGCTTCCTGTCTCTGATCTGATCTGAGTGGTGCCTTGTTGTACCTTATATAGGGAAAGCATTTAAGTTGCAACCTGCACACCAGCAAGCTCCCTTAGCAAAGGAGAATGTGAAGTACATACACTTGGTGACTTCCAGCCTTAACTTCTCTCTCGAAAATATTTTGTTTCCCATTACAGAGTGTCTTGTAACCCTCTTTGAAATAAAAACAAAAACATCTCTTGTGTCCTGTAGTAAACTCATCTGAATGTCCAAAACTATTTGCAACTTTAATCAGTGTTTCCTTTATCTCCCTTTTGTTCCACATTAAAAACTGTGAATGTATTCATTTGTTCATATTCTGTTTTTATTCAAATGTTTAGCATCTCATGTGCTAGGCATTGTACTAGAAGAGAAAAATACAGCAGTGAGAACAAACAAACCCCTGCCTCAGAGTTTACTGATCAACCACAGATAAAAATATGAATGAAGTCAGCTAGGTTAGGGAGGTCAGGAAAGAAGGAAAGAAGCTCCAGAAAAATCTTTACTTAAGCCAAGATCAAACCTAGAAATGAACTACCAAAGACAGCTGAGTGTGGTGGCACATGTTTATCATGCTGGCACTCTAGGAGGCTGAGGCAGTAGGATCACAAGTTTGACCTGGGCAATGCAGCAGTGTAGTGAGACCTTATCTCTCCATAACATAAAAATAAAAAGGTTTGAGACTGTAGCTTAGTGTAAAGCCCTGAGCTAAGTCTCCAGGACTGTAGAAAAAGAAATGTTAACCAGGAAAGAGTATTAAAACACACTCAAGGCCGTACTGAAGATTTTATGCTGTCATCCCAGAACAATGGAAATACTTCCGTGTTTAAACAGAAAGTGTGCCACTGAGGGATTTGCATTTCCAGCCTGTGTTCTGACTGTGTACAGTGGATGCATTTGAGAGAAGGAGGACGAATGTGAGAAGGCCACGCAGGAGACGTGTAGATGTCCAGGCCAGAGGTGACAGGCACATGGACCGGTATAACAGCGGTGGTGCAGGAGACAAGTGGACAGAGTCAAGTGATATTTGGAAAGTGAACCTAACACAGCACACGTGGATAGGAAAAGGTGTTGGGGTGACTGCTAGATTCCTAACACTCTAGAGGTGTCAGTTGAGGTTGGATCCCACAAGACATCTTGCTGTGAGGTTCAGTTTGGATCGGGTGGACTAAGGTGCCACAAATGTGACAAAAAAGAGATCTCAGCCTGTCTGGTGGCTAGCTGGGATTTTACAAAGATGGCTGAAGAATTCCATGTAGGACTCACAGGCAGAGGGCAGGTACTTGAATGTACATGTAGCCAATGGGTGCTTGGTTGTGGTGTAGGATGAGAGTGAAGCCACTGAGTTTTGGCCTGGAAAAGGAAGCACACCAAGAACAGAGCTAGACAAATGCCAGTTGTGCACTGTCTAGCGCCTCCCCCTCACCACACATACTGATGTGTCATTACGTATTTCCGATTCTCCCTGGAAACGCTTATGAAGTGAGGTCCTGGTCTTTCTCCACCTGCCTTATCTGTTCCTTTCTGACACTCTTCCAGGGCTCACTACCACCTTCCTTCCCAAACTCAAGGCTTCCTGAAGTTGCTGTGGGGCTGATTTTAGCTTGAAGACAAGCACTGTCGTGTTTCTCCTTTATCACAAAGCTTCGGGGCTTCCTGTTGCTGACAGGATGCAGCGAAAGTTCTGAGCTGGCGCACACAAGGCTGCTAACAATCGAATCACTCCTTCCCTGGCTTTTTGCGCAACACCCTATTTTGGGCTGCCTGGTAAATCAGGCTGTTCTGGAGCTGCTTAGTCAAGAGCCTCTGTTTCCTTCCCTGCTGGAATGCAGACAGCTCTCTGGCCAACACCTTGGCCTGCCTCAGCTTCCCCCAGCCAAAGCTAGAAGCGCCATTGGCACGGAGGGGGCGTGCAGTGGAGGGATCTCGGCATGTCCCACCTTGACCAAATGGTAGTCTTGTCTGCCTACCTTTCCCTCTGCAGACATTGGCCAAACTATTTGCCTCTTCCCACCCTGAAGGCAATCTGCTGTAAGTCAAAGAATGTCCTGTCCTAAGAGAGGAGATATAGTATGCAGAAGAAAGAACAGGGAGACATATGCGGTTGTGTATTTTAAGTCAACAGTCAACTCTGCATTACTAATGTAGGCATGATATTATTTTTATTCAAAATCAAATGCCCTCAAACCCCATTGGATTAAATTCCTGAGATTAATTATATGTGTTCAGTGAGGAAAAAAAAGTTCAAACTTCAATTTGAGAAACCTCAGGGGAAAAGATGTCTGTTTAAGCAATTAACTATCTGTACTTATACACAGACCTAATTTACTAGTTTATTTTTTCCTCTGATTTCCCTTTTCTGCTTACTGTATTCATATGCCAGAAGGAGAGAGAGAAAGACAGAAAGAGAGAGGGAGGGAGAATGTTTTTAAATATGTTTGAAAACCCACTCTAGTTATTTGAAGTAAAGAAAATTACATTATTTACTTATAATACCTTTTTGACCCTTGATCCAAACGCAGCTAACTGGCCCAACAGCTTGCCCAGAATCAATCCTTTCCAAAGAATCTACTTATAAAAAACTCTGCACATTTCTAGAATTTTCACCTGTGGGGCAGGCTGTGTGTGGAAAAATCCAAACTGAAATTTGTAGAAATTACTTATTTTTATTAAGTGCCAAAATGTATGTGAGCTTGTGAGAAGAGAATATTTTCTTTTGATGGAATATGAAGTCCCTTAAGAATGACACATGTGATTCTATTCTTCTGTAGTTTCCTTGGGGGCGAGGATCCAAGCCAGAAAATGCTTTTTAAAGCTAATGGAGAAGGATGTGCAGAGAAGCTTGGGGGAGAGGGGATCTATGGGCATGGCCTGTAACTTCTACAGTCCCCTAGGGAGCCTGGAGCTGAATTTTGGATTTTTTTTCAAATATCACATGATACTAAGTCAAAATTCAGTCTGTGAATGCCAGCTTGAAGCATTTTAGTTGCTTCTAGCCTCCATTTGCACCCACTGTCCCCCAGGATGACGGGCTGGGTGGAGAAGTAAAGATCAGAGCTCAGGCAGGGACAGAAATTGGGGTTGAGTTGTAGGAATGGAGAGTTATGATTCATCTCTGACTCTGTCTGACCTTTTAGGCTTAAGGATTCTCTCTTATCTGTGCATAATGAGTATTAGACTGTAGACAAGAGAAATAAGGCAAGACTCCTCTGTGTGTGTGTGTGTGTGTGTGTGTGTGTGTGTGTGTGTGCGCGCGCGCGCACGTACATGCTGATATTTTCTTACAAGAACAGGAAGGGCTGAGTTATGTTAAATTTATATTAAAAAATCATCAAAGCTGCTTGGCTTATTTAAAAATACTACACAAAATGTTGTGGAGATAATAGTGTGACTGGTAAATCCTTTGTGAATGTAATTTTACCTGCCTCTTGAATAATCACTGTGTGCAAAGCCCAATTCTAAATGTATCTATTAATTCATTTAGTCATCACAGCCTGTATACCGAGTATCATTATTATCCCCATGTTATCCTCGAGAAGAACGAAGCATAGAACTTGTTCAGATACACACGGTTACTGTGTATGCTTATTTCTGCTCCTTCAATGAATTAACAACTACACTCAGCAAAATGCTATATACATACACATTGGTGTGTATGTATATATATATATATATATATATATATATATATATATATTATATCAATAATGTGTGTGAATGTATGTATGTATAGAGATATGGATAGATAGCTATCTGACAGAACTAAAAAATACCTGAGAGTACATGTTTCTCTTCTAATTTCACTTGGAATTTGTTCCTTTTATTCAAATAATGTTATTAAAATTTAAAAGTATAAAGTCTGATGTGTTAAAATGTAAGTAAGAACTTGATGAAAACCCTTGTTTTCCCAGCTTGATAATGAGCGATGTTATTTGGATCAACCACACTTATGAATGCTATTAAGAGTGTGTGATTCTTGTTTGTTTATTTGGCCAGCAAGTAGAGAATCCTAGACTGTTCTCTTTGTCTCATCTCACACAGGATTTTTTAATCTCTCAATTTTGGCTACAAAATTCCCCACATTCAAAGGCATATCTGGAACCTGAAATCTTCTACCAAAACTCTGTGGGGAGAAGATTAAAATCAAACCAAACTAAGGTACATTTGAGGTCCCTGTCCCAAGACACATCTCAGATTTCCATTTATTCTCCCCCTTCAGGATAATAATTACAACCTGCAATGAAGCATCAGCACTTACCAGGAGCCTTAGTTTTAACAAATCTGCCAAGTGTAAACATGCATGGAGTAACTACATTCTTAAGCATTTTCAGAGATATTTAGTCTCTGTTGCCGAACAGATTGCGAGGGAGCCATAACCAGAGGAGGTCAGCTCAGATATGTGCCTGCACATTCCCACTGCCAAAACGCATAAGAAAATGTTTAGAACAAAGAATTGGAAATCACAGGCTTTAACTCTCATAAAAAGAAAGCTCTGCTACACTCACTCACACCTCTTTTGTTTACAAAGGAAAATGGGAACAAGTGTGGAGATGGGCCACTGATGGAAATTTTTCATCAGACGGTTATCTTTCTGTTTGTCGTGGTTTCTCCTCCCTCCTTCCCGGGACATGCTGTTGTACTAAGCATGTATAATTTTACTCTGTTCAGACATCTTACCATTTTCCCAAGATGCTTTGATACTTAAACTATTTCACAATCAGAAATCGGTATTTATTTGGAGATGGATCTGGTGGATCATTAGGTGGTACTTCCCAGGGGTTCCTCTACATGAGTAGGGTTTGGGTAATGAGGGAGCCAAAGTTTGAATCATCCAGGGGCAACAGAAATATTTCTGTGTTCCCATAAACTTCAAAATGATAAATTTAATATTTACACATGTCTTTAATTATACTTGGCATTTTGGCTTTGTATGCTGTCCTGGAAATACAGTGTCATTAAAGGTAAATTATTCATACATGAGTATTTTAGGGGTAACAGTAAAGTACCTACTGTGTTCTGGGAGGCACACTAAGAGCTTTAAGCATGGTCTGTACCATGAATCCTCATATGAGGCTGAGTCAAAGGAACTATACAGCCTGGATGCTCAAACAGTAAGAGGGTTAGTTTCTAATATAGTAGAATGAGCATTAATTTTGTATTACATTTTAACATTTACTCCTGTCTTCATGAAATAAATTTAATAATTGAGTATGGCAAGAGAATTATTACTTTTTCTAGCATACCGAATTTCCAGTTCTGCTCCTCCTTTGAGGAAGATTATTATGATCCAGTGAGTAGATATAAATGCTTCTCCAAAATAAAATAAATTTTAAAAAATAAAACTAATGTGGTTAATACAAATATAAAAAACTACAGTGAGTTCCGACTCATACTCATTGGGATGGCTAGTGTTAAAATAAACAAAACACCAACATCAAAAGAAGAAAGTAATACATGTTGGTAAGAATGTAGAGAAGTTGCAGACTGTTGGTAAAATGTAAAACAGTGTAGCTACTATATAAAAATAGTAAAAAAATAAAAAATCAAAACTAAAATTACCAAATGATACCGCAATTCTACTAAGAATTTATGCAAAAGAATTAAAAACAGGGTTTGACATTCAAATACGTGTGTTCATAACAGCACTATTTAAATTAGCCAAAACTCGGGGCCGGGGAGTTAGCTCAGTGGTTCCAGCATCTGTTTTGCAAGCGCAAGGGCCTGGGTTCGATTCCCCGGTAACCACATAACAATACTGGGTGTGGAGACCCACACCCACACCCAGCAGCAACCAGTACCACATACCACAGTGCCGGGCGTGGTGGCTCACGCCTGTAATCCCAGCACTCAGGAGGCAGAGGCAGGAGGATTGCTGATGTGAGTTGGAGGCTGAGCTCAGGGCCAGCCTGAACCACAAAGGGAGACCTTGTCTCAAAAAATAAAATAAAATAAAATAAAATAAATAAATAAATTAGCCAAAACTCGGAAGTGATTGTCCCTGGACATATAAATGTATAAGCCAAATATAGTATATAATATAATTGCATATTATTGATCCTTATAAGGTAAAAGAATTCTGATGTATGTTTCAACATTATGTAAATCACCAAAACACAAGTGTGGTATGCTTTCATTTGTACAAGATAACTAGAGTAGTTAGAGTCCCACAGACAGACAGTACAACTGTGGTGGCCGGGAGCTGAAGGGAGGGGTAATGGGGAGTTATTTAGTGGGCACAGAGTTGTAGCTGAGCAAGATGAAAAGAGTTCTGGAGATTGGCTGCCTAGTTGTGCAAATATAGTTTTGTGCTACAAAACTGTGAAATAAGATAGGTAAAAAAGTCAATTTTATGATAGAATGAATATTTTATCATAGTTAAAATAAATAAGCAGATGCAACTAACTTGGTCATTTCTTTATTTAGTAAGCTAGTGTTTGTTTATGTTTCACATAATATATGAGACTAAGAATAGCCAGGGCTAGGATAGATATTTTGAGATACATTACTAGGTGCTCAAAGTATTTATGGATTGAAGTGAATAAATTATATAATGAATGACTCTGTGGCCTCCCTGGAAATGATGCTGAGTCTGGTTAGGAATGCTCATCATGGACATGAAGAGAAGAAATGAATGGAACATACTGTGTATTTGCTTTCCATCACTGTACATGAAAATAAAATGCAAAGAATCACCAGCTTTGAGGTCAGGGATTTAACTCAGTGGTTCCAGTGCCTATCTTGCAAGTGCAAGGACCTGAGTTCGATTTCCCAGTAATCACACACAGTACTGGGAGTGGAGACTCACACCCAGCAGCAATCAGTACCACATACCACAGTGCCAGGAGTGGTAGCTCACACCTGTAATCCCCGCACTCAGGAGGCAGAGGCAGGAGGATTGCTGTGATGTGAGTTGGAGGCTGAGCTCAGGGCCAACCTGAACTACAAAGCAAGACCCTGTCTCAAAAAAAAAAAAAAAAATCACCAGCTTCAAGAAACTCATAAATATTGAAGAAAGGATAAAAATGAAAGAATTTTCATATGGATTTATATAGTAGCACACATAGAATAGCCCATAAAGATAACCTTCTATGTTGAAGGATGATTAATTTTGTCAATCTCATCTTCTCACATTTACTATCTTGCAGGGTAATACGGACTGACATATATCTTGTATATTGGCCTATCATCTTCACCTTTCTGTCCACTTTTGGCCCATTTTTTAATGAAGGCTAAAAAAGCCAACAAAGAATGATCCACAATGGTCAAAATGTTATGAGTATTAAACAGAGTTGTTTGAAAGAACTTTTGATTAGAAATCCATCCCTACTCCAAGGGGCAGGAACCCTGCATCTTTGTCCCAACCAACTCATCAATAAATTACCATCTTTGATTAGCTGTATCACTGTCTCCAAGACTCACTTTAATATCTATGTGTCTAGACTTCCAGACGTATTTTAAGGGATGACCTTGTATGAATTAAGAATTTGAGAGTTCTGTCAATTCTAATCAATTTGATGTTCCCTTACATTCATTCAGGCCTGGTTCTAAGACCTGCCATGAATACCAACGTCTGTGGAAGATCAAGTTCCTTCTATGAAATGGTGCACTGTTTGCTTAAAACCTACACAACATCATCCCTAGTGCTCTAAATCACCTCTAGATTCCTTAGAACACTTGATACAATACAAATGCTGTGTAAATCATTGTTACAGTATAATGTTTAGGAAATGATAACCCCCCCCCAAGGCGGTATATGTTCAGTACAGATGCGGATATTTTTCATCTGTGCTTGATAAAGTTTGCAGAGGAAGAACACATGGACATGAAGGATCATGGTACATGGCTTTTCAAAAATCCTTAATCATCATATGGAATTTGGACATAAATATCTATAGGCTTTGCTATTAAGTTATCACAAGAAAATTTTTCTTTCAGATTTGTATGCTGAGCAGGGTTTGGGGTGTAAGGTGGAAGGATTTCTTTTGGGTACCTTTTTATTGAATACCTTGAAAATGTTCTTCTGCCTTTAGGCAAGAGAGCAATCAGTGTTTCTAGAAATAAAAAGTCACACAGAGGGCTTCGGTGATGGGGCACAGTGACCTTCACAGAACCGATAGTAACTCTCAACCCTAGCAGAGGTCTACTCCTGTGTGTTGTGGTGCCCCTTAGGAGTCCCTCAACACCCCATGGTGAGACTGTTTTTAGAACTTATTTTTTTTTTCAGTACTAGAGACTGAACCCAGGGCCTTCACACTGAATTATAGCCTCAGCCTGTTTTATATTTTTGTCAGGTTTCACTAAACTGCCCAGCCTGGGCTCAGACTTGCAATGCTTTTGCTTCAGCCTCCCAGAGTGTTAAAATTGCAGGCATGCACCACCACACCCAACTTATAACAACCTTTTAAACATAAACTGCATTTCCTAAATCCAAATAGTAGCCGACTTTACCCTACTGGCCAAATTCCGTTTCTCCCACTCCCATTTCTTTGGTCCTCTTTATTTTCTTCTTTGCCTATCTTTGCACCAAGTTCATTGAACTATAGTGGCTTAGCATAAAGATACAGCAATTTCTGTTGAGCAATTTTATGACTCCTTTCTTCAAAATGCCTGGGTGGTACACAGTAATGGAAGTCTTCCCACTTGGATACCTAAAAGCAATTGTTTAGCCTAGGCTTTGAAAAGATTTCCAAAGGGCACTACAAATTGTGGGCTATTAAATCCCATGGATTAAAAAAACTAGGATGATATTGTGGAATTATAGTAATAATACAAACAGTATTTATACCAGATTGTTGGAATTTGAGTTGCAATGTAATCATAGCTATTTTATAGCAATGGTCTTTACTTCAATGCCAGTCTATTTCCTGAAAGCTTAAAAAATGTAACATGGTTTGTCTACCATGTTATCCCATAATGAAGCTCAGATTGACTCCTCATTTGCTGTTATTCTTCCTTAGGTCCTTAAAGGATTTTTTTAAAGTTAATAGATTACAGTTCACTCCCTTTCTTTTTAACCCAGCATCTCACTCCTTACACTGTGGGAAAGATTAACTGAGGAAAGAAAATAAAAGGACTGTAGGGGAGAAGTCAGTCAAAAACAAGCCCTCTGAGCTCAAGGGGCTTTATTTCTTTGATTTACTTTTCTTTTACATGGAGAGCATTCACTAAAGAAAATAAGAGATTTATAATTCCCATAATTTGGTTGGAAGAAGCATACCGCGACGTATTTCCTGTGTGTTAGTCATTTTCGGTTGCCTAGCTGCAAAACACAAATATATTGCAAAACTATTTTTTTATCACAATTGTACACATCTGTCAATGAATCTATTCCCCTAACTTTTTTAATGTGTTAAGGAAAATAGACATCAGCATATTCCCACTTTTTTTTTATTTCTCCACCCTTTGTTAACTCCATGTTGGCTCCAATGTTGGGCTCATCTGAGGCCATATGGAGAATTGCCCAAAAGAAAGTACACAATGCTGGAAATGGGCAATGCTGGTATCTTAGAAGAACTGTTTTTTTTTTTTTTTTTCCTGAAGCCTGTAGAACAAAAAAAGAATGTTCTTATATTCTGAAATAAATTCCCAACTGCAATTTCAAGTATGTTAGCATTGTTCTACCACACATGGCCGTCGTGTTGACTTGAGATGGTACAGTGAGTATGCTAAGGAACTTGAATGTGATGGGGTTGACCTCCTTGGGTCACAAAAGGTAGCAAAGGCATATTCAGAACAAGGTTTTGGAAGCCCTGCCATCTTCTTCCCTCCACAATATGTTGTAACAATATGTTACATTTTCAAGCTTTCAAACTGGTGTTTGTCAGATTCCCAGAAGATGTTGAAAAGAAGAGCAAGGATGCAGTCACTGCCCTGGGGCTCCTGGGACTCGTGCTATCCACAGGGTAAGAGGCAGTCTTTCACTGCATCCTGCCTAAGGGAGTCCCAACTCATAAACACATGTTAGAGACCCCTCCATCCAACACAAAGCTAACCTTTCCTTACCCAATCCGTCCTGTATCACTGAACCCCTGAAAGAAACAGGAAGATATTCGAGGAAGACTTCCTGAGTGAATAACAACTCAGAGATTTCTACACAAATGGATTCAGCACTTGAATCCCAGGGTTACTCCCAGACTGGTATGTCCCTGAGCCTCTAAGAAGGTCCCAGGCAAGTCAGATGGCCCATAGCACAAGACTCATTTTGAAAAGCCAGAACTCAGTTCAGTTTCTTCCACATTACATGCTAGACATCCACTTGATTGTAAGTTCCATCTCAGTAGTAGAACAAAGGAGAGACTGGCCCTCTCTCAGAGAGACTGTAGGTTTGTGATGGTGTGTAGGGGAGTTGGTTCAGTTCAACACTGATGATCAACCTGTTATCTAAAAATGATTCGAGTTTAAAGACCCCTCATGCTTTCAAACACTCTTCCTGAAATTCCTTTATAATTATCTCCAGGTTGTTTCTTCCTGCTCCAGAAAAGTTCTTGAGGTAGAAAACCTTAAGTAAACAACCTTTGAGAACATACATTGATCTCACTGGAATTGGAGGAGAGTAAGACAAAATACAAAATCCTCTTAACTCTAAAAATAGTAAAGAATATAATACATGGGATTTCTAGGAATTATTTTTTGTACCACTCATATATTCTGATGGTTTTATGAAATTTTTGAGACTCATACATACACAAAAAAGTTTACATGCTCTTCTCTGTTTTTTGTCGTTTGTTTTGTATTTTTGTGATGGGCTTTCTTTATATATTGTAGGCAGGCCTTGAACCTACTATTTGGCCTCAGCTGACCTCAAAACCAAGATCTCCATACCTCAGCCTCTTGAATTTTGGGATTGATACCATATGTCATCATGCCTGGTTTTGTGTACTTTTTAAATATGAGTTTGTGAAGAAAAAGTTTTACCACAGAGAAAAAGTAAATGCTTCTTATCCTTCATACTTTTAAGAATAAATTTTCATGCATCACACTTTTTTGTGATTATACACCAAATCTGTGGTTTGTCTTCTCTCCAAAAAACTTTAAGTCTTTTCAGGATTATGGCGTGTATCCCATTCTAATCAGCCTCATTAACGTACAAGAAGACATAGCAGTCATTACTCCAAACCACGGTTTTCAAAGGCATTTGAGCTTGATTTTGGAATGTGCGCGGTATTTTTCCTTACTAGTGATGCTTGTTAGACTGACGTTCAATGTGCACTCTTTTTTCCGTAATACAGACCAACTGATTGTGCAGAGAAGCTGCCCAGATGTCTTGAAGGGTCAGGGTGAGGCCACACTGAGAATAAGAACCTGCTGTAAATAAAGTACAAAGTGGATAATTAGAAGCAGACAGCCATTATCTCATTTATTCTCTTACCAAACACTGAAATGAGGTAGGAATTAGGGATATGATGCTGGGACTATCACATTTGCCTCCCAATTTAACTTTTATTTGAAACTGTACCTACCTTGCAGCTCATTTATTTTATAAATACTTGAATGTTCAATAAGTATCAGACATTGGGCTTGTATGTCATGGTAGGTAAAAGAGGCATAGCCTCATCTTTTAGATTCTATAATTAACAAAGCACACACACAAAAAAATCAAGTAAAAATCCATGATTATCAGACCACAGAGCTGGATTAGATGAGTAGGGATGTATGGGGTGGAGCTGGGATCAGGGCAGAGTCAAGGACAACCTCCAGGTCTCTGGATGATGCTAGGAAGATGGCAGTGTTTCTGGAAATGCAGATTATTAGACAGTGATTAGAGGAGGAAAAAGGAAGACTGAGATGCCAATTTCAAATCTGTTAAATTTGAGATGACTTTCACTCAGCCATCCAAGAAAAGGTGTTATGTAGACAGCTATATCTGTAAGACCAGGGCTCAGAAAAGAATTCCAAGCTCAAGCCATAATCTGTGTAATCAAAAACAGATGGAAGTAGTTGAAGCCTTGGCAATGATGAGATCAAGTAGGGAGAGTGTGGAGAAAGAAGTGGGAGGAGGAAGACTGGAAGGTCTCCATCAGCCAGAAGTTGAATAGAGAAAGGAGGAGAGAAGGCTAATGAGAGGAGGAGAAACCCAGTAAGATTGTCATTACAGAAGTTGATGCAAAAGATGGTGTCAAAGGGAGCATGATCAATGGTTGCATTCCGTGCTCCCAAGAACTGGTAGATAAACCTGGACTTGTGTCTGTGAGACATGATGGGAGGTAAATAACAGCCAAGGCAGTGGTGGCTGGGCAGAAGTGTTTCTGGAATGGAGTGGGTGGGAGAAGAGGAAGGCAGACAGTGTGAGTGCAAATTGTTACTTAATTCCCTTCTTTAGTTCTATGATGTCATTACTGCAAAAGTGCAAATAGCTTCCTATTGCCTATAACACAAAATCTGCATTTCTTTCTTCATTTTCAACCTGGCTTCCATGTGAATTCTCCTCTCTGATCAGGCAAAGCTAATCCTCCTCGTTTCTTACCTCTGCTCCTGCCCTCAGGAGCCCTGACGCCTGGAACCCTTGCTCATTGCAATCTCTGTGTCTTACATGAAGTCTTTCACCATTGTTCCAACCTGTTTTCATCCCATTTTTATAGCAGACAGAGGCAGATATTGTGTTCTTTGATGTGTCTTCTTTGGAACCTTCTCTTACTAAAAGAGAAGGAAGTACAGTCCCATTGCTTTTGGCATTTTCCTAGCACAAAATTTTATATACATCAGTAGAAAGTATTGATTGTTTAACTGGTGGGGATTCTTCACTCCTCCATTCCTAAGTCACTGGGATGGCATCTGAATCACTGTTGAGGAAGACAGGCAGATCCACCTGTGAACCTTTCTCAAGTATGCCTGGGGACAGTGCTGGCGGACTGACGAGATGCTGAACTTTGGATGGTGTGTGTGTGTGTGTGTGTGTGTGTGTGTGTGTGTGTATGTGTGCATTTTATTTTGTTTTTGATTGGGTCACCATTAAGGGCATCATGTTACACATAGTTTTCTTAGTTTTCCTTGGGCTCCTCTTGGCTGTGTGACTTTCTCAGACTTTTGCTATTTTTGATGATCTGGACAGTTTTGAGGACTGGTCTGATATTTTACAGAATGTCCCCTGTTGAGGTTTGTCTAATACTTTTCACCTGATTGGACTGGGATTATGGGATTTGAAGAAGAAGAGCACTGAGGTAAGATGCCAGTGTTAAGCATCACACTGCAGCAATTACACATCCCTTCAGGGTGGCTCATCACTGCTAATGTCACCTCAGTCATCTGGTGTCCCCCATTTTCTCTACCATAAGTGACTCTTTTTCTCCACTTCCACATTGTACTCTTTGGAAAGAACGCCTCACTTAAGGAGTAGCAATTTATGTTCTATCTACTTGAGGGCAGAGTAGCTATAAAAGTTATTTGGAATTTTTCTGCATGAGAGATTTAACTTTGTCTCTCATTGTAATTATTACATTAATTATATCAAGATGAATGCATAGTATTTATTTTATAATTTGGATTATAATCAAATACTATTTCATTTATTTTATTGTTCAATTGTTCTGCCAGTGTCTCCCATGTCCCTTTCAACACAACATCTCAAATATTTCCTAGTCTAGTACTAGAATCAACCATTTCTCTAAAAAGTCCTATTTCCATTTATTGAGAGTGATATTAATAATCAAGTCTGGATACTAGATTCACCTATTACTACTGGATCATCATTGTACACAGGCTGTCTGAGCTGACAGAGCAAGGAAATAAGGTGTGTGTATGTTAACTCATATATATTCACATAGATAAATGTGCCTCTAAATATTCTGTATGTAAATATTTATATCAGTATTAAACTAAGCACAAGTTCATACTGATATCACCAGCTCAAATCTGCTACCTCATGTCCTTGTTTATCAGGAACTTTCCCCTCTTAATGGTGAGACACTTAGCTCTCACCATATGCCATCAACCTACAGAAGCATTCACTTGATGTGAAGGTAGCTCTGTATGTCGAACCTCACTGACATCCCACTGGAAACCACTTCGTCAACCACAGGACAGAGCTTATGGACTGTTCCTTTTGCCTCTAGACCTAGATTTCACTAACTTCCAAAGCTACTTAGGTCAGACTATTTCTCTTTAAGCATCTATAGTGAAGTTGTTTCAAATGATCAAGATTATTTTAGCATATTTTGCATTCCATCTCCAGGTTTCCTGATATCCTAAATTAAATTTTTACATAAAATTAATACAAATTGAACTTCCCTCTTTGTGCTACAAAGTTCTAAGTGTTACTACAAATTTAGTGTCACAGAACCACCTTTAGTCTCATAATCATTTTCCTGTCCTGAAAACATTCTTCTGTGCTCTAGTTTTTCAACTTCCACATCCCAAGCCTGGCAACTACTCATGGTCTTTATAATTTCTGTCTCTGTAACAGATTAGATGTACAGAATCATATAATATGTAGTCTTTTCTGACTGTCTTTTCACACAATACACATATAAATTTCATCCATGTGTTTGCTGATAGCTCATCTTTTTCACAAATCCCATTCCATTACCTGGATATATTAGTTCTTTTATTTATCAATTTACATATTGAAGGACCTTTGGTTGCTTCTTATATTTTGAAAGTATAAAGAGATCTGTTGTAAACATTCATGGCAGGTTTCTGCACGGGCATAAGTTTTCATATTATCTGGGTGAATATGTAGGGACATAACTGCTAGATCATAAATTATGTTTAGCTTTGTAGGAAACTAGCAAATGTTGGGGGCTCTCTAATAGAGTGCTTGGTAGCATGTAAGATGACCTGGGTTGGTCCTTTGTGCAAGAAAAAAGAGAGAATAGAAGGAAAGAAGGGAGGAAGAGATGAAGGAAGGAAGGAAGGAAGGGAGAAAAGATGGAAGGGAGGATGGAAGGAAAGGAGAGGAAAAGAGAGAAAGAGCACGACAGAAGGCAAAAGGAAAGAAGGAAGAAAAAGAAGGAGGGAGAGAAGGAAGGGAGGAAAGGAGAGAAACTTGAAAAAAATGTCTTGCCCAGGACCTTCCCTACTTTGCATGTGCAGCAGCAGGTGAGAGTTTCCATCACTTCACATGCTCACTGCAATGGCAGGACCAGTGTTTGGTTTATCATTCTAAGAGACGCATCATTGCTTTAATTGGACTTCCCAAATGACAAATGACACTTGACATCTTTTCTACACTCATTTGCCATGTGTATATTTTCTTTGGTGGAGTATCACTTTAGTTCTTTTCTGTTTTTAATTGGGTTGCTTGTTTTATTGCTTAGTTATTAGAATACTTTGTATATTTTAAATACAACTCCTTTACCATGTATATATTTTATAAATACTGTCCCCAGTGTGTGACTTGCATTTTCATTTTCTCAAGTATCTTTCTCTAGTTTCTCTTCTACTATAGTCCAAATTATCAACTTTTTTTTTCAGTATTGAAATTAAACCCCAGACCTTGCAGTTACCAAGGATGGTTTGAACTTGTGATCTCCTTCCTCAGTCTTCCAATCGCAGGCAGGCATAACCACAACAGGTTCATTGATTCTCAGTTCTCTGTATATTAAAAAATTGCTACAAGGGCCAGGGATTTAGCTCACTGGTTCTGGTGCCTGCCTTGCAAGTTTGATCCCCAGTAACCACATACAACAATGCTGGGTATGGAGGCTCGTGCCCACCAGCAATCAGTACCACATAACCACAATGCTGGGCATGGTGGCTCACACCTATATCCCAGAACTCAGGAAGCAGAAGCAGGAGGATTGCTGTGAGTTCAAGGCTGAACTCATGCCAGCCTGAACTACAAAGTGAGATCTTGTATAGGTACAAGATGTGTGTGTGTGTGTGTGTGTGTATGTACCTATGTACATGTATAGGTACAAATATATATAAATATATATATACATATTTATGTCAGGTATGTATGATTGGTACAAATATATACATTTGTACCTATACAGTATACAGTTAGGTATATATAAATATATTTGTACCTATACAGTATATAATTAGGTATATAAATATATGTACCTATACTGTATACAGTATAGGTATATAAATATAGGTATAAATATATACAGTATAGGTACATATATGTGTGCCTATACTGTACACAGTTAGGATATATATATATATATATATATATATACTGGATACAGTTAGACTTTTATATATTTCATTTTCTTTAGTGGTATTGAAAATATTTTTATTTCAAATTTGAACTTATTCATTGATACGTGTGGTGAGAAATGAACATTTAAACACTGACCCTATACCCTATAATCTTGCTGTATCTACTAATTCCAGGAAAAAGTTGTAGATGCTATGATTTTTTTCTCCCAACAAAATCATGACTTCTGAGAATAAAAACAATTTTATTTATTCCTATTCAATCTGCACACTTTTTTTCACGTATGCATTTGGAATTTTTCATATTATTTTTTCTGAAGCAACTGATACAATCATAATTTTTCTCTTTTACCCAGTTGATATCATGGGTTTACATTGATTGGGTTTGTTTTTCATATTCAACCAACCACACATACCTGAAATAAATTGTGCTTGCTTGTGATACTTAATTATTTTTCTACATATTTTTGTATTTGATATCCTAGTACCATAATGGGGATTTTTACATGTATGTTCACAAGAGATAATGGTCTATAGTTTTTCTTTCTTACACTCACTATGTATATCTAGCTTTAATGTTAAGGTTATGCAGCCCACATAGAAGTAAGTTTGGAAGTACCCCTCTTCTTTTATTTTATAGAAGATGAGATGGATAAATTGTATAATTTTTTCATAAATACTTGTCAGTTTTCACAGGTGGCACATTTTGGCATGTTATATTTAGATTATTAGTGCATTTTGGCATTATTAAATTAGACTTTTAATTATAGTTTTAAATTTTTAGTAGATATTGGGCTATTCATGCTGTCTGTTTTTCCCAAGAATTTTGGTAGATATTTATCCATTTCATCTAAGTTATCCAATTTGTAGCATAAAGTTGCTTCTAGAATTATTTTATTATCTGTTCAATAATCATTTGATCAGGTATGCTGATTCTTCTTTAGTTTCTGATAGTGTTAATTTGTGTCTTCTCTCTCTCTTATTCTTATGTGGCTAGAGGTTTGCCTGTATCACTGATTTTTTCAAGAAACTAGCTTTCGGTTTAATCCATATTCTTTTTTTCTGTTTATATAATTGGTTTGTACTCTAATTTTGTGAATCTTTTCTTCTGCTTGTTTTGAGTTTAAAACTTCTTTAATCTTATAAGGTAGAAATTTAGGTTATGTTTCTTCATTTGTAAATATATTAATTGGATGCTAAGTGTTTTGGTGTAAGTACTATTTATGCTTTATATCACATTTTCCCACTTTTTGTTACCTCTTTAGACTATGTTGAGAACATAGGTTACACTTGTTTAGATTTCTCAAGATGTATTTGTGTCTCAGCATGTGATTCACCATCTTGCTAAGTGTTTTGTGTGAGCACAGAATATTCATCATGCAGTTGTTGGAAGAAATATTCTATAAATATCAATAAGACCAAGTTGATTGGCCATGCTGTTGAAATTACTTATGTTCGTCTCGATTTTCTACTTACTTGAGCTATCAACTACAGCTAGCAGGAAATTGAAATAGTGACCATCTTTAGATCTTTGAAACAACTGCCCCCAATTCAGCATATTCCAATTCTCTTTCTACATACTCCACTTCTGTCTCCACACACTATGAAAATGCATATCTCTGAAAAGTGACCATGGTCAATTCCTAGAACTACTAAGCCATGTATAAAATTGGAGGTATGAATCTATCTGGCTGAATAACTACTTGCCAGTAATATTATGGAAAGCAATAAAGAGAAAGGCTAAAAATTAAATCATGATGCCTAAGATCTTTTCAACTTAAGAATTCTGTCATACTTAAGCTGCTTCTCGATTCTCCTGGTGAGTTTTTTTCCTTGACTTTTCTACTTCCTTACTCTCATTCTTATTACTGCCGCACAGCCCTTGCTAATATTTGTTCTCAGCAGTGGAGGTTATCCAGTTAAATAAAACCCAATTTGTGACCTCTTACCACTGTACAAGGGTGTATTTATTGAAGGACTAGTGAGTCAAATAACATTCTAATTGTTCCCCAAATCATCCTCTAATATCAAGCACCTGTCTTTTAAAACATTCAGATCCAGGGCTGCATCCCCTAGATGGGGCAGAATCTGGAAAACTTGAAGAAAGTGAATCAGTCTTTATCAATATTTTCAACCAAAACAGTGATCGTTTGGCTTCTCCTGGAATAAAATTATAAAGAAGAAAACAGATGAAACGTTTAAAATATTTGAACACAGACAATATCGAGGATTCTGCTAAGTAGTGAGAGTCCAAAAAGTCTTGCTCTATTTCTATTTTCAGTTTTATTCCAGAAAAATGAAAAGCCTGAGGAAACGTTGACAAATGACTCTTTTACGATGCCTGTAAATCACTTGTGCAAATTAGCATATGCCTTGTGCTTCCTACAAAAGAATTTCCCAAGCCTTCCCTCTGTATTTACTCTGGGGTTTTCTTAAGGTTGACATTAGGAAATTTTAAATGTGTGTTAAGACCCTAAAAAAGGGTATGTTGGTTAGAATTAGCAGAAAATTATGACAGAAATATTGACTGATAACATAGTAAAGGGACAGAAAATTTGAAATCAAAATAATCATGGAAAAGCAGGCAAGTCCAGCTATTATTTACTGTCCATTTTATCCACAAGGACTTTTGTTTAAGAAAGAGGCTGTTACTATTCATTAGTTCTCAGCACTTCATGTTAAATGGATGAATGGCTAGAATTTTCATTCCATTTTTGTGGAGAAGCGTGAGAAACAGCAAGGTTTTAATTATTTGCTCAAGGACAAGACTAGTCTTCTAATTCCAGTTCCCATTCACTGCCTAAGCAGTTACATAGCCTGTAATATTTAAATTACTGCTTAAATGTTTTATTTAATGATGAATGGCTTTTGCCATCATAGGCAGGAAATAACTTTGGACACTTTCCTGCTTGAATAACTGGTGCCTCTGAGAGGATGGGCTTATTTCAGTGAGAACCTTAAACGAGAGCTGTATTTTAAGCATGCTTCCATGTGCAAATTAGCTGTCGTAAAGGAAGAAAGAAGGAAAACACAATCTCAGTTTCTCACCCATTAGCCTTCAGCTCATTGCTCCAAAGAAAATGATAGTTGTTTTTACAAACAGCCCATGTTACTGTGATGAATCTGTGGAAACTCTCCAAAACTTTAAAACAAGCCAGAAAACAATAAAACAAAGTCAGACACACACACGCACACACACACACACACACACACACACACACACACACACACACACACACACAATCTTGATGCTGTACTTTGAAGTCTGCCAGCCATTGCCAAGCAATGTTCTCCAAGAAGATAAAACAAGATATTATGATGTATATATAAGTTCCTTTAAAGTTACTACAAAAGGCATGATCCTCCTCAAAATACTCTTTTTCTTTGAATATGCTTACTTATTCCCTCACTCTGTCCTTTCTAAAGCAGTCTGAAAGTCCTCTTTCATGAGTGTCTTTTCTTCCATTGTATCACATGCCTTGATATCCTGAATCCATTCAAAGACTTGCCTCTTATGGTTAGATTGACTTTGGAGAGGATCCAGAAGACTCACTATGTCAGAGCCAGTGAATACAATGGGTGAGGACACACCCTAACATCTTTATAGGCTTGGCTTTCCTTTTGATGGCACCTAATAGCAGCATCTACTCCATTTTTGATCACACCTCCTAAAGATACCCATGAAAGAGGATTTCCAGAACTGCTTCAGAAAGTGAGAGGCATGTGGGATAAGCATGTACAAAGCAAGGTGGAATATTTTTTTCAGTTAGAGTAATGATGATGTGTCTTCTATTGTACCAAGTTTGTAAAAATTTAAACATTTGCCATATTTTTCAATCACTGGTTGTGAGGGAATCTTGCAGTTTGTGTCTAGATGTCCCCTCAAAGTCTTATGCAGTCATGAGTGAGGCTTTTTCAGAAGCAGCTGAATCTAGAGTGTGTGATGCTAGGATTAAGGGTGGCTCGGTCCTGGATACAGTGTAAAGGACAGAAAGAGACTTGTCTTCACTCCTGCTGCTTTCACTCTCTTGTCTTGCAATGCACTGCTGTTTCTCTTCTGGGGATGACCCTCTGCCATGTGCCACCCTGCCTTGGAGCCAGCCAACTATGGACTGAAATCTCCTCAAACCGTGAGCGACTCCTCCTTTAACTTTGAATGTCAGGTATCTTGTCTCAGTAATGAGAAAAGTAAACAAGGTAGAATCCCTTAGGGAAAACCATCAAAGGAAGATTCTAAATCTAGAATATCAAGCTCAAATTTCTCTAGATATGTTAATGAATTTGATTTAGTAATTTTGTAGTCATACATATATTGAAAAAGGAGGTTGTATGACACCAATATAGAATTTATCTTTGTTGGTTATACCTTATTCTGTCTGAAAAACAATAGCAGATCTCCCAGATAACCCATTATGACCCAACCATTTGTTCTAATGATGACCAAAACATTAATTTAATACCATACATCATGGTGCTAGAGCATTTCTGTGCCTCGATTTCCACAATTGTAATATGACTCATTGACCTGAGGCACCACTTTGATCACAGGCTTTTGAGATTTGCACAGGGCCTTCCGTGCTCCCTGAGTTCAAACAGGAAGAGGAATTTCCTTTGACAATATTGGAGAAGCTCCCTGTTCACAGTGAGGAGTCAGTTCCTTCTGCCTTTTCTGCTTTAATCAGACATTTTCATGTTGCTTATGTATATTGCAGCTTGCCGTGTAGGTTTCACTGTTGCTTCCCAGCTTCTTCTGCACCCTAGGACTCTGTTGTTCCTAGACCTTTTTTTTGCTGATGGTGAAATCTTTCCATTCACTGGCCAGATTCATGCACAGATGTTCCCTGTATCAACAGAGCAGCAGCTGCTGCCCAGTGCGAGAAAGCCCGCAGAATCTGCTGGTGTCTTTTCATCTTGGCAAATACCATTCAGATAAGCAAATAACTTTGCAAAAATCCCAGAAGACTCTATGTATGTGATCATTCCCCCTGTCACTTTCTTTTCAAGAACTTGTCTTCTTTTCTGATGTTTTTATCACCAATCTAAGAAGCATCATGTTGTCCCAAAACAATAATTGCATTTTGGCACCAAACTATGATGCATGTAGTTTAAGTAAGACTGAGGTACTTTGAACTGATTGCAGGTTTTGGTTTTCTGTTGGCAATTCTCTCTTGCCCTCTCCCCACACCCATTAGCCGAAGGATAAGAAAGACAGGCATATCTATGTGATTTCGTTACCTATATACTTGACACACAAGTTAAATAGCCATGTCCACTCCTAATTTCAAAGACAGCAGACTAAAAAAGTTAAATGACTTAATTTTTATGATCAAGATATACATCCAGTTACACACACAAAATGTCATATACATGTTATATACATTACAGATTAGTGTATATATATTTTTACATATGTACTACTATATTACATAGTATATGACATATAATGTATATACTATATAATATTTATAAATAAATGTATAATATATACATAGGTAATATATGTAAATGATTTGTAGGATGAAAAGCCCTGCAGTAGATACAAAGAAGCCTGTATTCCAGTCTCCACTAGAGGATCATTTTACAATGTCATCTTATTTCTTCCCCCATTCCCTCCTCCATCTGTGATATAGTGATGACATCACTGACTTACTTTATAGGTTCCAGAGAGAAAGTGCTCCAGAAAGAGAGACTTCAAACTGGAGTCCAGGGGACCCCCGAGCTGCACATGTATGAAGGAGAGATGCGCATGCTTTAGACCACAGGCCCCTCCCTCCTAGACACTCACGTGACCTCAAGATTCAGACTCACATCTCTGAAAAGCAGGATAATTGTTTTACATAGAGAGCATCATTCCGAAGGGAATTTCCTAGCAAATCCATGAGAACTTTCGAAGGTTTTGAGTAGAGGAGCGTATTGAGTATCTAGGGCAGACTCTGTACTTCGCAGCAGTACTTCTCAGGCCTCCTTGTCCCCCATTCACCTGGGTCCCACCCAGAGCTTCAGCTTCAGACCCAGTTAGTTTGTCATGAAACTCAACTGTGTTTAGGCTCAAGTTTGCTAGCGGTTATAATGGACAGTCACATTTTATAGCATCACCTATGGATTTAAAAGACAATATTTAACACTCAGAGCAAGATTGACTGTATGAAAATACTACATTCGAGCAAATATTGTAAGTATTGAATTTTAATCACAGAGGATACTATCAAAACACACAGGATGACTTCTCCCTCTTTACTTCCTCCCCAACCTCTCTTTCCCTCTCCTCCCCTCTCCCTTTCTCTCCCTACTTCCTCTTATCCCCAGGGTATACAAGTCCATTCAATAACTGAAGATTACAGTCTCCTGTATATTGTGCAAATCAACTCAGATTAAATCTTTCAGAGCAAATTTAATTTCCTTTTCCTATATGAAATTGCCCTTTAAACAAGTACATTTAATGTAAAGTTTTTCTAGATGATCAGGAGCTCAATAAAAAAGTATGTATGGTCCTGAATAAGTGTGAACTCCTGACTTACAGAATAAAACTGATATATACAATGTCCACCCTGGCTCCTCTCCCTTTTCTGAACCTTAGCCCTTAGAGTAAGCAGCTGTGCCTTGTATATTAAGGCATAGTCACTTTATATATCCCACTCTTTAAAAGCATGACATAAAATTAACCCTCAATGTTGAACGTGATTGTAATGTATGTATAAAATGCACCAATAAAATCAATTTTTAAAAAGCAAATGTGAAAAAGAAAACTCAGTTCTTAGAGTCTAGTTATATTACTTTTGACCAGAAGATGGTTTTTCATGGAAAATTAAAGTTTGGCTTCAGTTTGTGAATGGCATTAAGACAGAAGTCTTTAATTAAAGTAGTTTAGAGCCACACATAACACAAGGCTAGTTGCAGAAGGACTTCTGCTTCCTCCCACTGGAAGGCTTTCATGGTTTTGTGGGGTTTTGCTGACCCCTGTGTTTTCAGGATAATAGGAGAAGTGTTTTTTCAGGGCCTTACCATGGGCCTGGATTGCCCTCCTAAACCAGTGAGGGAGATGGAGTGGGGACATCAAAAAGGTAGATTCTTTTCCCCACTGCTGTGAATCCAGGTAACTTAAAAAGCCATGTCATGTGTCTCTATCAATTTTCTTCAGCCATCGAGAAGATAAGTATTAAAGCACATAGAACTACACACGTATATACAAAAAACACAAGAGCATGCAAAACAGGGAGATCTGAATAAGATCCATGGATTGAACTTTCATTATCATGGTTGTCGTACCACACTATACAGTTTTGCAAGGTGTGGTAACAATGGAGAAAATAAGCAAAGGACATACAGGATCCTTCTATATTATTTCCTACTAGTAGATATGAATCTATAACAATTGAAAATTAAAATGTTTCACATACAAAGACAGCAGCACAAAATTAGACACTCTTATTCAAGATTTCAGTTTTTAAACGCTGATTTAATTTTTTAAGAGATTTTTTTGGGCAAAATGTCAATACACACTCAGAGAAACAGGCTGTGGCCCTATAGAGAGATAGAGGCCCTCCTCAGTTTGGAGCTAGGAACATTTTGTGATGTTGGTGGTGGAGTTCTCTCTGTGGAATTTGGCAAGTTCTGTCTTGGTCTTGATTTGCAGGAAAAGGATGTGCAGTCGCAGAAAGATATTGGCCCATTTCCCAGGTGAAAGTCAGGAGCTGCGTCAATATTTTCAAATGGGTGATATAAGATATTTTGCCTAAAAGCATTCTTTCCACTCTCAGTATCTGTTCCTTTAGCTTAAGGTCAGGTTACTGAATCTGTCTTTGTCAGCTAAGCTAAATCTGTGGACTTAAAGCATCTTTGAGGGATTTAGGATGTGCTAGACTTAAAAGAAACATAAACAAGCCCAGGGAACACTGATATGAGTAACTGCAAGTAACTTTGGCTGTGACCTGGAGTTGCATTCTTCTTAAAAGTAGTTTTTGAAGGTATAATTTTCTTTATCTCTTTTCTACCTGTCTTTACCTCTTCTGTCTTATCTCATCTCCCCACCCTTGAAACTTTGGTTCCTTATTCTAAAAGGGTGCAGAAACTGGAGAGTTTTACCTTCTTATCAATGTAAAAGCTGGTTTTGGAGACAGGAAGGTCTTAGGGAGGGGAGATGACAGTGGCTGATCGGCTAATATGTCCACTTCAACAGGCATGCTAAAGTGAAGACAAGATGAGCCTTGGGTGTGTACAAGTCAAGGACTTGTGTCTACAGAGTGCACAGGAAGCAGCTTCCTACTCTCTAAAGGACTCCTTCAAATAGATTCTAAAGTTCTGTCACTTAGGAAGTAATTTGCTAAGTTATGTATGCCTAAATCAGAGCATCAGATTTGTCCTGGGGATGCTTGTGAAGGTGCTGGATCAGCAGGAGACTAGAACCTAGAATATGGAAGTTAGGAAAGAAATTATGTCTATAAATACAAGTGCCCATCAACTCTATACTGGATAAAGAAGATGTGGGGTTTTTTTTAATAAAATGGAGTCTTACTCTGCCATAAAGAATGATAAATTTGAGTCATTTACACTCAAATGGATGTACCTTGAGGACATACTCATTAGTGAAAAAATAGGTCACAGATAGGTAAATATTGTGTCTTTTCTCTGGTATGAGAAACTGAAGATGTAAATGAGTTCCAGAATGTATGATAGATATTGTGTAATAGAAAATATTTAAAGGGAATGGGGTATAACTAGGGAAAGAAAAAATGTGATGGTTAAAAAGAAAGCTTATGTATATAGGGATGAGGGGTTGTAGGTTGGGTAGGTAAATAGGAAAAAATGAGAATTAAGTCATTTCATATACTGGTATAAATTCTCAGTGTTGAGTGTGATTATGATGTATGTATATAATGTACCAATAAAGATTTTAAAAGAAAAAAAAGTGATGAGGCAGAATGAGGGGTCAAATTATGTATGTGATGCAGCCAGTCAAAAGTTGTTTTCACAAACCCAAGAATGGCTATTACTGAATGGTGATTACTCCAGAAATGGGCTTATCAATACTTTAAGCTAACAGACTACAGGAAAGGCTTAGACTCTGAGTATCACCTGCATGTACTCTTGGGTCCACATGGGCTATTTTTGGCATGATGATTCATCCAAGGAATACAGTCTAAGGTCAAAAAATACTGACAAAAATGACTCTAGCTTTACCAGCATCCCTCCTCCACCAAAATAAGTGAATTATATTCAGTTCCCCAAATTCCTCTTTCTCTTTCTCTGTTTTCTGGGCCTCTATTCCATAGCAAAGCTGATGTTCCTTCTTTCTCTCTCCAGTTTTCAACTCTCAGTCTAAAAGCCATTAGCAACCATGTCCTTCTGTCCATTAAATTTTCATTTCCACGTGTAAATATTAAAATATCTGACTGCAGATAACTCTCTCCAAGTCAGCATCCTTCACTCACCCCTCTCCTCATCCACTGGCTGATTTAATCATCTATGTGATTAACCCTATGGGACTAGGAAGGAAATGAGTTCCAGGTGAGAAATACAAGGGACAACTTGTTTCTGCCAAGACTGGATGAGCAAGTAGAGGTGTCCAGCAGAGAGGGACCTCTGCTAAATAGACAAAAGAAGGTCAAGCTCAGTCTTTCTTCCATTGGGAACCTTCATGTTTGGTCTCTACCAAGCACATACCCACTGGCTTCCCTCTGGTTCCTGAATTGCTTGTCACTTTCTGCAACTGGATTCCAGCCACAGTGAGAATCCACGTGGAGCACACAAGGTTTATGTGCTGTCGTGGAGTTCACATTAAAGGTCTTCAAGCCCCCTCTGCACATCAAGATGTCCCCTTGGCACCTATTCCCCCAGTCACTGCCTCTAGCCTTGTAATTCACAGGTACTTCTGGCTTTCCCATCTGCAAGTGTGCTCAGGTGTAAAAGAGGATGTGGTACCAAAGTGACACTGCTGTCACCTAAGATGGGCTTCCTGCAGCTGACATGTGTATGCACAACACTGATGATCTCACTCCACTGGCAGGAGTGTGAGAGGGGAGGAAGGACTCTGTTAACAGGGAGTAGAGTTCCCTGTCACCAAAGGCTATTGGTACATAGAAAGATGGAGTCCTTTCAGTAGCACTGGCACGTAAATCCTGCACAGATTGTGACTTTAAAAGGCTTAGCTGCCAGACTTATAAGACAGCCTGTTTCAAATATATAGAGAGAGAAAGAAAGGAAGGAAGAGTTTCTTTCATTCATTATGCTACAGAAAATCTCAGCAGAAAGAAAAAGAATTATGGTGGTAACATAAATCAAGATATTCTCCATGACAGCAGTTCCCAAAATTAGTTCCAGGGCATGCTTGGACCCTTGGAATCCTGCACAGGCAGTAGTATGCCACAGATTCAATCAAAGCTCCAGATTAATATTTTCTGGGTACCCATTACATAGCAGGAGTGGTTCTAGTTCTGGTAACAAGCAAAAGACACAAAAACCAAAAAAAAAGTAGTAAATGGGAAAACATAGTCTGGGAAAACTGGTTTTAAGAATAGTTCTAATGAGAGTGATCACTATTAAAAAGAGTTAGCCATTATACTGCTTTAGTGGATGATATCTAATATTGTTTCCCTAATTAATTTTCTTAAAAACATCGCTACCTAAAAGAACAAAATAAAGAAGCTGGTTATTTCAGTGACAACCATGTTTGGTGTATGAATTATATTTTATTTTAATCCTAGCACTAATTCTATTATATGAATATTAATTCCATTTTACATGAGATTTTACTGTCATCCTAACTAGAAAAAATAGAATAAAGAAGTTTTATATTTTTGAAACAACTATTCGACCTGCACCAAAACCTAGACTTCATCCAAAGTCATTTAAAAAAAATATTTCATTTGATCTCGCTGGATATGGAAATCCTCAAAAGAAAAATAGAACCATGAGATTAAATATTTGAAAGCTTATAATCAGGGAGGAAAGAGACTTCATTTTGATGACAGAACAAATGCTTCATCATGTTTGTGATTCTTCTTTGACTCATTTGATCAAATGCTCATTAATGGAAAGAATCATCCTTAATTTTATTTACCATTCAAAATGTATTAATATCTCACTTAAACGCTGAGTCAGTGGAAGCAGTGCCTGTTTCCTGGTGAGGCCGCCTTCCTGTGCCCGCACTTCCTCACTTCCTTTCTCACTGTCACTCAGGATCAGCTTCTGAAATACATACCATATCTCTAAAGCATGACCAGATGTCCTTTCTCTCTGGCTCATGTAGAGCATCACCACAGTATCTCTCATCTTCAAAAGAACAAAGAAATGACAATTTTTTATTGAAATCTTTATTGGTACATTACATAGACACATCATGATTTTACTCCACAATGCGAATTTGTACCAGTATATGACACAACTTCTCATTTTTTCCCATAGCCCTACCCACCCTACCACCCCCTTATACATAAACTTTGTTTCCTTTCTTTTTGTTATAATCTCATGAAGAAGAAGAGGAAGAAAGAGACAATTCTTCACTTCCATATTGAGTAAGGTAATTAGTACTGAACATAATAAACAACTCAAAAAATAGGCAAAATATCTGAACTAAGTTTGTTTGGACACTGAGTGACAAACAGCACACCATTCTAATCCCTTACAGAAGGGAGACCAAGGATGAAGACCCAGTGATCTCCCAGCATTCTGCCAAGACTCCTACAGAACCAAGGCCAAGACTTAAAACCCAAACCACTTATTTATCTCAAACTGCAATTAAATGTGAATATCGAGGTTTTAGTTTAGAAAAAAAACTCATATATTAACATCTCCTGTCTTAAAAAAAAAAAAAAAGCCAAATAGCATGTGTGCTGTAGCTTCACCACTACTGGCCGAGAGACACATCCCTGTGCAGAATGGGAAGCCCCAAGAGGGGCAGTCCTGCACTAGTGAGGGGTAGATCCAGATTTGAGTTTGGAGAGGATAACAGAGCTGCAGTTTGCCAGCGAGAGTATCAGCAGTGTGGGAGCTTGGAAGACAAAGCTCACGAAGTTGACTTGAGTCTTTACCTAAATTTTAAGCTTCTCGTGCATTGGATCAATCTCTGCAAGGCTAGAAAAGACCATCCAGACAACTTAAAAGCTAAAGGGCTTACAAAGCTCTCAGGAGACTGGGAGAAATTTGAATTCTAGCCCACTAGAGTAAAAAAGTCCTGCTATACAGCCAGATTATCCAAAAGACACCCCCAAAGAGTTACTTCTTAGTGTTAGCACTGAACTAGCCCTTCACTAGAAACTGTGATAAAATCACCATGACAAGGTTAAAAACAAGTTTCAGAAAGATCAAGCTGCTTCACAAGTGACTTAATTGTCTGTCAAAACCCACAATATATTTAAACTGCCAAACATCCACTCAAAAATTACTAGATAAAAATATTACAGATACACAAAGAAGCAGGAAAATATAATCAATAGCCAAAAGAAAAAAAATTCAATAGAAAAGACCCAGAAATAACAAGAGATGATTAAATAATCAGGAAAGCACAGCTATGATAAATATGTTCAACCATTTAAAGAAAAATACAAGTACAAGGAGGGGATTAATTGAACAAGTAAAGCACATCCAATGGGAATTTGTAGCGCTAAAAATATTAACTTTTAAAATTCTCTAACTGGAACCAGATGTGGCTGTGGCACATGCATGTAGTACCAGCATTCAGGAGGCAGAGGCAGGAGAATTACTGTGAGTTTGAGGTTAGCATGGACTACACAATGAATTGTACACCATGCCAACTCTACAAAGCTCCACATTGCACTCACAAAAGAATGAGATGAAAAATAGCATAGAAAGTTTTAACATTTTAATGAAAATTGTTTTGATTTCAGACTTCTCAAAAAGGTTGCTAGACTCCCCAGGTGTCCCCCGGCACACTTTTTCAGTCTCTTTTCATCCATACGTGTCTACACTCCATGATGGTTAAATTCCTCATGAGGAGCTGATGCGTGTACATGACACATTAACTCTTGTTCTCATCCTCTTTTCTCTTCCTCCTTCTCCCTTTTCTCCATCACTCTTGATCATCTTCCCTTCTACAGAAGATCTATCTCCTTATTTCCTATTATTGCTCTTTTATTTACTCTTTGTTTATATGTTGGTTGTCTTGTAAAAGCAATCACGTACCATTTAAGCTTAGAGGTCTCATTTATTTCACTTAATATTTTTAGTCTTGAGGTACATCCATTCTCCTACAAGTTTATCTTTTTATTGCAGACTAGTAGTCAATTGTGTCTGAACATTACAGTTTCTTTATCGATTCATCCATTGGTGGGCATGTAGGCTACTTCTAAGATTTAGTTATTTTGAGTTTTGTTGCTGTATGCACAAGTATATATACTCAGGCATTATCACTGTAATATGATGTCATAAATCTTTTGAGAAACTTCTTACAAAGTGGCTGGGTTGAATAGAATTTCTGATTTTAGATTTACAGAGAGGCTATATACTGACTTCCATAATGAACTAGTTTACATCCTCAATAACCATGCAGAAGAGTTCCTTTTACCTGCAGACTCACCAGCATTTACTATTATTTTATTCCTTGATGATGGCCATTATATCTGGAGTAAGATGGAATCTCAGTGTTGTTTTAATTTGCATTTCTGTAATGGCCAGAGATGTCGAACAGTTATTTATTGGCCATTTGCACTTGCTTTTCTGAGAAGTATCTACTCATTTAACTTGCCCATTTTTTAATTAGGTCTCTTTTTAAATTGCCTTACTGGTAGATTTTATACATACATTATGATCACATTCAGCATTGAGAACTTTACCTATACATGACACCTCTCAATTCTCATTTTTTTTCCATTTCCCAGCCCTCCCTACAACCCTTATCCTGTATATAAATAAGCTTTGTTTCCTTTTTTAAATTCAAATTCAAATTCTTCAAATTTCAAATCAAATGCTTTCTTTCCCTTCTTTACTTTCCCCTACCCACACTTTTCCTTTTCCTTTTGAACATTTTCTTTCTATTTCACAATAGAATCATACATCATACAATCATACAATCATACATTTTGACATTCATTTACACCTTTAGTTTTTCATACTAAAGAAACGATAAGGTATTTACATGATTGGGTGTCTTATGGGTGGGTTCTAATTTTTTATTAGTTTCTCCCCTATGTTAGATACCAGTCCTCAGTCCAAGATATGGCTAGCCATTTTTTCCCCATTCTGTAAGTTGTCTCTTTACTGTGTGTTTGGTTTTCCTTGCTGTTCAGAAGCCTTTTAATTTGATGTCCCATTTGCTTATTCTTTCTGTCATCATTGTGCAATGACATAATAATATTTGTTTAGAAAGATTTTGTTTAGAAAGTCCTTCCCTACACCACCTATGTCTTAAAGAATTTTACCTATTTTATCTCCAATTGTTTCTGTTTTAACATGTAAGTCTGACCCATTTTTCTTTAAGTTTAGCACAGGAGTCTAGATTCCCCCTTCTGTATGTGGACAGCCAGCTTCCCCATTTTTAAAGATGCTCTCTTTCCTCCAGTGTATTTTTTAGTCCCTTCATAAAAATTTGATATTTGAATGTATCTGGAGTTGTTTCTGCATCCTCTGTTCTGTTCCACTGATCTATATTTCTGTCTTTGTGCCCAGGCCACCCTCTGAGAATGCCTGTCCTAACTAGATCTAAGAATTGTCTATGACTAGAGTCACTGGATACAAATTTTACAACTCACGAAAAAGGAATGAAAAGTTAGCAAAAGTATTATGGGAAAAAAATAAGTTTTATTCCTTTGTTTTTTTATGGCAAAATTTAATTTTACTCAGCTGATAGATTTTATGCGATGAGACTTAGTGCCACAAAAATATCATTGTTAGACAAATTACTGCAACAGAATGACTCACGGTCAAAGGAACACTCAAAACTGGGAGTTCAGAGAACAGTTTGATTGGTTATAGCAAAAACAAAGGTGTTTGCCTTATTTGGGCATGGGATGATCAGCTGGAAGCCTGTGACTGGCTGAAGCTTTATTATTAAGTCTCTGTCGAGACTTAGCTACTTGTTCCAAGAAATATGCTTTGATATTAGGTTGTAATTTGTTTACATACTAAACTAGATTGCAGTTCCCTATGTGGGAATTCAAATTAGAAGCCAGCTTCAGGTCAAATTTAGTTTAATAGTAGAGTTTTATAAAGAAAAATATATTTTCATGGCCTTATAAAAGTCAATGATCCTCTGAATATTTCTCAGCTATGAAAAATGATTTATGTTAATCCACTGGAAAAGCTAGTCTCCAGCCACTCAATAACTCTATGTCTTCCCATTTACTTCCCTTACCTATAAATTCCTAGTACTTTGCAAAAATGGGATCTTTTTATATTAAAATCATAAAAAATGACTTAAGGTAAACATGTTCAAAGTTCACCTATGAAAATTCTGATTCTCATAGAACACATAAAGTAGATAAAAATCACTCCCATCCCTGAATTTATGAAAGGTAATTCATATGCTTAAAGTTAGGTGAAGGTCCTTGACTCTCATAATATAATTATATAATTAGAAATATATATATTATATAATTAGAAATAACCTTTTTTAAAACAATAGGTATAATAAAAAAAATTAACAGAGTCAATCTATTTTATTTTTTATTCCAGTTAAGTGCAAATGAAGTTAGCACATTTTATTAGCATATGACTTCTATCTGTGAAAGTATCCTCCTTTGGAAATATTAATATGTCATTCCCAAGGCTATAAATTAGACCAGTTAATAATGCCTAGAGAATAGTGAAGTATGTAAAGACTAGACTCTTCCTGTGTTTCTTCTGATTATTAGCCATGTAACAAATTATCACTGATCCTATCACTGGTCCTCATTGCTTACAATTTTATTTTTGTTTTGCTCATAGAGTTGTAGATCAGGAATTTAAGAAGGACTTGGATGAGCAGCCGTTATGTAGGACCTCTCATGCAGCTGCAGACAGATGTTGGCTGGGCAGCAGTGATCTGCAGGCTCATTGGGCTGGGTTTCTGATCTGGTTCACTCATCTGGCTGGCAGTGGGTTCTGGGTGTCAGCTGAAACTCAGCAAGGCTGTCAATCAGAATGCCTTGATGTGAGCTTGCCAGTATGACAGCTTCAAACTGCTTATGTGGCATCTGGTTGAATTACCCAAGAATAAGCATCTCAAGAGAATTAGACAGAAGCTACTAGGCCATTTCTGAATCAGCCTCAGAAGCCATTCAACCACACTTCCACTGTGTTGTATTTGTGACCAGAATGTCATTTGGTAGAGTCCAAATTGAAGAAAAAGATATATAGACTCTCCTTTTGATGGAAGACATCCTCAAAATGTGTAGGTGTGCTTTGTAACTGATATATCATATGAGGTTTAGAGTGCTTGCTTTAATATTTTCAAATGAATAAAAATATTTCCCAGAAGGCCATGTAATATCTGTAAAGTTCATATATCTACATTTCAATTAAAGATATTTGTGATCATTTGAAAAACCAGTTATACATAAAATTGCTATTTTAATTCTGTGAAAAATTACCTAATGTTTGACATGAAGGCAACCTTTTTAAAAAAACAGATGGATAAGAATTCTTTGACTTTAATTTGTTAAAAGCTGCAGGTTACTAAGCCATTGCTAGAGTTATTCTTCAGTTGAGTATTATCATGTTAAAAATTGTCCAGCTAAGCTCTGAGTCAAGAAACTATTGAGTTGGAGGAAATTTTGCCTTCTGATTTATGAAAACACATGAACTATGTATATGAATACAAAGAGATGTATATATTTTTAGCAAAGCTTTGACTAATAGAACTTCATCTTTTACATGGGAATCAAAAGGAGCAGAGAAAAAAGAAGACATCAGTGTAGAATGATGGCATATCAGCCTGAGCCTGACCACCAAAGTTAGAACTGCCTATCACCTATGAGTTAAAAGAAACTGTAAATGCTTTGACATGACTTGGCCTAGAGTGCAAGCATTAAACCAGGTCTAGGACAGGATAACCACCTTGATAAGATTTAGAGCAGCTAAAATAAAACAAATGAAATGCTCAGATTTTGAACTGAGAATCACAATGATGTGAAATTGAAATTCAAAGTAAGTAATAATCTAATAGAAATAATCTAATAATAATCTAGTAATAATCTAATAGAAAGCATGAAGTAGGCATGACACATGCCTGTAATCTCAGCACTCAAGAGGCTAATGTCAGAGGATTGCCTCAAATTTGAGACCAGCCTATTCTCTATGGTGAGTTCTAGGCCAGCCTGAACCTTCTGGACAGACTATCTCTCTAAATAACAAATAAACAGAGTAGAGAAATCAGAGGAAATAATTTTTTCATGCTTAAACTGGGGAGAAGTGAGAATATGTTATTGACTTGATAACTGAAAATCTGGAAAGTTAGCCATGGAGTCTGAGATAATTTTGGTAGTGCCATTTGCTGAACCTACCCAGGTAAATCAGTGCTGTTACATAGTCTAAAGATAATATCTTGTGAATCAGCATTGTTTCTCTTAGGCTTTTCCCAGCTGTTCAGACTAAGGACCAAAGAAAAAAAGCAACAAAATCAAGAGTTCAGGTTTTCCTAGTTGTCAAAGAACAAAGCAAATATCCTGTACCACCAAGACTTTTTTTTAAAAAAAAAAGTCAATTTTATTAACCCTCCAGGTCAGAAAACAGACTAGTGAACAAATTCACTTAGTATTAGCCAAAGGAAAGAGATCATTCATTAAATGTTGAAAGTGTAGACAATCAGTAGTGATTGTGCTAATTAAAAATTAAAAACTAACACTGTGTATAGGATGGAAGTCCATTTGTCTGTATGAAGTTTTTTTTTTTAACATTTTGTTGTTTATTAGTCAAGAAAGGACTTTCTAGAATGTCCAGCAAACTCTGATTTTTCCAAACCATTCAAGTTTCTTTATCATTTTCAGCTATTGAGCCTCACTGTGATGAAACACAATATTCTTTTTTTGAGAAAGAGAGAGAGTCTCACTTTCATAGTTCACATTTTCTTGAGCTCAGCCTTGAACTCAGAGCAATCCTCCTGCCTCTTTCTCCCAAGTGCTGGGATTACAGGCATGAGCCACCTCACCCAGCACTGTGGTATGTGCTTCTGATTGCTGGTGGGTGTGAGTTTCCATGCCTAGCCTTATTTTATGTGGTTACTGGGGATCAGACCCATGCCCCTGCACTTGCTAGGCAGGTGCTGGAACCACTGAGCTAAATCTCTGGCCCCTACATTATTCTATTTAACCAGGCCAGAACTTCTCGAAATAGGAAGTTTTTCTTTAAACCATTGTACAAAGGATGATGATGAGCAACAGAAGTTTATTTCTCACAGTTCTAGAGGCTTTTATGTCTCAGATCAAGGGAGGTTCTGTATCTGCTAAGTGCCAGCTTTGTGGCTTATAGATGGGACTTTCTGTGTCTTCACAAGGCTGATGTAGCAAGGTCGCTCTTGTGCATCTTTTTCGAGGGCTCTAATCCCACTAGTGATGGCTTGGCCCTCATATTCATTCACTTCCCAAAGGCTCCACTTCCTGTCACCATTACCTGGGTCATTAGGTCCCTACGTACGAATTTGGACAGTGTCACAGCTTAAGTCTAAAATGTGCCCCCAAAGCCTTGTGTGTTCAAAGTTGGGCCTTTTGAAAGATGATTGGATCATGGTGGTGCTGTAAGCAGCAGTAGATTCATCCATTGGTGAGTTCAGCACCTGGGTGCACTGACAGGAGGGGCCTGGATGGAAGTGGGTCAGTGGGGACCTAGCTGGCTGCCACCAACAACGGACCAAACCCACTAGAAAATTTTAGCCAAATAAACCTCTTCTCCTTCAAGTTGTAGATGTTGAGTATTTTGTCTAAGTGATGAAGAAGGTGATTAATGGAGGGAAAAACTTTCAGAAAATGGCGGATATAGAACTTGCGGTTATAGTCATGATGGCAAAGTCAGTGGTGTGAAGGTGGTAAGGGCAGAGGCCATGTAAATGGCCAAGTGGAGCAAAGGAGCTGATCAGATGAAGCCTGAGAGCCAGGATGTTGGCTATACTGTCTGTGTAGACTTCATAGTGCCTCAAAATGGTGGCCATGTTAGGATACCAAGGAACGATGCCACAGTTGCCACTAGCTGTGGGAAGGGGCTAGTATAAGCAGTAGATGTCAACCTCAAAGAAACAGGTTTTACAGCAGTCTGAAAAGAAAACAGTTAAGGAAGGAGATCACTAACCCTAACCCTCCCAGATAACCCCACTCTCCCAGAGTAGGGGAGAAGATTCTTTATTACCATAACCTCAGGTAGAAAGGTATTATTATGATTTTACTGATGAGAAAACTCTATAATTTGTATATTTTCCTATATGTGTGTCATTTCAAAGAAGCTACCAGAAGGTGATCACTTTCTACACTCTAACAATCTAATTTCTTCCCAGAACTTACTTATTTCTCTCTCCCTCCCTCTCTCCCTTCCTCCCTGCCTTTCTCTCTCTCTCTGTCTCTCTCTGTCTCTCTCTCTCTGTCTCTCTCTCTCTCTCTCTCACTCTCACTATTTATCAGTCTTTTGGAAACAGGGTCTTGCTGTATAGTTTAGGCCACCCTCAAATTCATTCTGTAGTCCAGGTAGTTCAGGTTGCCCTCAATCTCACACCAGTACTCCTCTGCCTCAACCTCCCAAGTGCTGGGCTTACAGGTATGTGCCAGCATATCTGGCTGTACTTGTATATTTCTTACCTTCTAAAATATTAGGTTTAAAATCTGGCTCTGATGTTTATTGACTGTATCATTGTAGGCAAGTTAGCAAATGTATCTAAACCTCAGCCTGTTCATGGAAGCTAGGGGCATTGCAGGAGGATAAAATAATTCATAAAAATGCTGTTAAAATAAATTAAAATGAGGACTAGGCCTGAATAATATCTGAGCAAACAAAGCCCTTCAGGTTTTATATATGACCTTGACTGTGCTTGATTTGCAAACATAAGCAGAATATAACAAGCTATTTCTTGTAAATGCCAGTATTAAAAAACACAAAAAGAACTCAAGCTCATCAGAGGAAAAGCAGGCAACTAGCTCATATCACCAGGGACTTTCCTGCAACTTAGACCAAATAATGCAACTTTATCACTGTAACAATTAAATATTTTCTTTCTGCTACTTCCACACGCTCTCTTTACCTCCTCTTCATACTTCTTCCAGAGTCCCTGACCTACTTTCGGTTTGAAGCTGCCCCACTGATGAACTGCTATTCATTTAGGTGAACTCTTTAAAATGTATTGTACCTGTTTGGTGATTCTAATTCACTTAGGGCTATTAACAAATACTGGAAGCTTAAAAAATTCACTAAGTGAATGGGTAAAAAATGCATTACACATGCATACACATAAAATTTTGGTTAATATCCGGGTTTTGCTGCCAACTAGATTTTGGTCCTGGGAAAATCACTGTAACATCTAATCGCTGTGTATGTTAAGTCCAAGAGAAGAACCAGATCGTCTCTCCAGTGCATTGCATTAGCATCCTCTGTATAGCACTCCCCTGAAAGGACTGGACTGGTTTATACACTCCCTCGTCCCTCTGGACTGTGCTTTTGGAGGGCAGGGATTATGTGCTGATCACCCTGAGCCGCCATAAAACCTGAAAGACCGGAAGCTCTAATGAGAGGCATTAGTCGGGTTTAGAGACTGGAAGTCCAACACCGAGTTGCCGGGTGAGTGAGTTCCTGGTGAAGCTTCTCTCCCTGGCTTGCAGATTCACGAGCGAAGAAAAAGAGGGAAGAGAGGAAAAAGAGAGAGAGGTAGAGGGAAGGGGAAGAGAGGAGGGGGAGGGGACAGAGAACATGAGTATATGTGCACACAGAGCACTTGGTTATGACTTCTGACGGTGTTAACCCAATCCCGAGACTCCCACCCTTAGGACCTTGTCTTTTTTTTTTTTTTTATCTTTATTGGTACATTACATATACACATCATGATTGCACTCCATAATGGGGATTTGTACCAGTATAAGACACAACTTAATTCTCATTTTTTCCCATAGCCCTACCCACCCTACCACCCCCATATACATAAAATTTGTTTCCTTACTTTTTTGTTACAATCTAAACATTTTCCCCCTTCAGGACCTTATCTTACTCCAACTTCGTGCAACAACCGCGTCACCAAATACCCACACCTTGGGTATCAGGGCTGTCACATGTGAATCTGAGGCAGAAGCTTGCATTCAGTGTGTGCCATTCCGACTTCAGTCTCCATGTTCACATGTACCTCCTGTGCTAGGCTTTTTTGAGGAAAAAGCTTGTTGAAATTTTACTGCCTCTCTTGTTGCCAAATTTTATCTTCTAGGAGTAATGAAAAAATATACATCCACAGTAATCCACAGTATAGTGGCTTCCCCTCATATAAAGTAAGAGAATCTTGGGTATTTTCAAAATCTTATAACATGTTGTTGTTTTGAGAGAGCTAGCTTAATTTGCTGTATCATTGCATATCTGTTTTAAAAATCCATTTTAATAAGTGCTCTTAAAAGGAAAAATGAGGAAAATTATTTTTCCCTGTTAGATAATTTTCATTCACACAACAGAATCATCATTGAATAGAATTCACCATGTGCCTCACTTCTCATCTGTTCTCAGTAGGAGTATGGCCTGTTCTTAATGTATTCAATGAAAAATATGGAAGGAGGCTGTCTAGAACTTACATGCTACCTGCAGTGCCCGAAGGGACTCTCACTGGGTCCACTGGAATAAAGAGTGTCACAGAAGAGAGCTCAAGTGGTCCAAAGGTTTCATTCATGTTTTTCCTTCTCTCAAAAATATCACCCTGTGTTTCAACAAATTATTACATATTCATCTTTTCTAATTTCCTCCCAAATAAAATACATTAATGTGTTCCTGTTTGTAGAAACAAAACAAGCTAAAATGCTTCTAATTTTAATGAAACCTTTCAAGTCAATATTGCAATTCCGAGTGAGTCACACAGAGCTTTATTACCCTCATAGTCATATCCAAGCCGTTCTCAATCAGTTTTTATTGCGTGAGTGGGAAAAATATTAATATCGTTTAGTATACTAAGTAATGGCTTGAAATTCTCAGGTTTGCTCTGCATAGCTGATAAAAATTTTTTGTGTCTTATTTCAAACCCACCAGATTGAAATCCTCAGAGGATTATGTTTTCACTCATATTCCTAGTAACCTTTTTCTCTTTGTTATGCTAATGTGTTCATTTTTGTTACTATCCTAAAGCAAATTGAGGCAGAAAGAAGAACACAGACAGTATTTGGAAACTGAGCTGGAAATAAAAATAGCATGAAGATGAAGTGCGCCTGTCTTGTTTCTACATTGTCAGGAAGCAGGTACACCAGGACACCCTGGTAGATTAGATCATATTATAAATGACTGATTTATTGAGGATTCTTTCAGTGCCTGTTGACACTTTGTTCGTAAACCCAAAGCAGCAGGAAAGTGCCCGTATGGGGTCAGTTTCTGAACTTGTGGCTCTCAAGCAGGGAAGGCAGGGTTGTTCACATGGGCTATGGGAAGTTCCATCCCTAACTTTCAGTTCCTTTACCTCATGTTTACTGGGGAGCCAGGTACAAATGCACCAGTTTTTCCCCCATAAAGCAATCGTTTCACAGTTAATTCCTTTTTTCCAGTTCTACAGCCCTGAATGAGGGTTACATCTTCCCGCGGAGGAGCCAGGCCTTCCTTAGTTTGTTGTGTTGCTTGTTTCCTTCACTCTTTGGAATGTCCCAGCACAGGGAGAAGAGAGATGTATGATTTCACAAGTAGTAAATCGCTTACCTTGAACCCAACCGTTGTGCTGCGTGCAGCTAATAAAATTATAGGGGAAAATAAAAACTTCCATTCATTTCCTTCGAGTACAGTTCTATGGAACAAGGCATGAGGTAATACTATACCCTGATAAGAAATAGGCAAGAAGAAGTTCTCTTGTGGTAAGCAGGGTATAGGGAAAGTAGGAATGGTAGTGCGCTGACAAATGCTTACCAGCTACTCTCAGTGAAACAAAAGCCCTGACTTATAGCATCTATAAATTTCTGTGATATAAATACTCCCACCATGGCCAATTGCAAGCTACCAGTAGGATATTACTGAATGCAGATATAGAAAGAAATGTACACTGCTGGCTCTTACACATGTATCTGAGCCAGCTCCGCCCACCTTCAGCAATGACCAAATATTCTTTAGTTTGACTGTCATTGGTCAGCCAAAGTTCTAACCAGAAACTGTGCAAATTACTGACAAATGAAAAGCATGAGTTGTTTATTAAATTAGTCTTTAAATATTTTAGAGGTAAAACTCTTAATGACTTGTGATGTTCTGAAAACATACCAACCCATCAAATTTGTCAATGATATCTCTCCAGCTTTCTCGGTCTCTTTGCTCACTTAGCTAATTCTATTGAGCTCAAATTTCTGTGGTTCTTTTTTTCATTCATTTCATTCCTTAGACCTTTCCCAGCTTCATTTCCTTTCCCATAAAAAGCTAACATCCATAAACTTTTGTTTCAACTATCATTTACCAGATTGTCTTACTCTCTCTTCTTTTTTATATCTATTTTCAAAACTGTAATCAAAGATCAATCCAGTCATGTGCTTTGTTTTTCTGACCTAAACAGCTGAGTGCAGGAGGGGAAAATCCCAGCTCCTTGCAAATGGTTTTCTTCATATTTACAGTTTGCAACCTCAGAATGGGCTTCACATATGTCCCTTCTACTGAGCTCTCTCTATACCTCCACATAGCTGATATTCCAAATGTTTACTCTTTTCTTAAACCCTCTTCCCAACTTTTTCTTACCAAGTAATGTTGCTTTCAGTCTCACCTCTAATTTCCTACCTGTTTGATTTGAAAAACATACCTACAATCTCACTTATTCTTCTGTCATTTTCACTTCCGGTTAAAGCCAATTTCCAAAACTGTTTTTCTGGTACCAGCCAGGTGTTTGTTCCTGGCTGGCAGGCTACTCCACCATCTCTGGATTCAAGCAACAGTTTATGATTATATCAGAGTTCTGTGGGTTGACTGGGCTTAGCACGGAGTATTTCAACTGAGGTCTCTCAAGCCACTCAACTTGGGTTTTCTGGGGCTGCACCTACAGAATTCTTGACCAGGGTAATGACTGAGATGCATTTACATGGCTGGCAGCTGACGCTGATGGGAAGCTCAGCTAGGATGTAATTCAAGTGCCTGTACGTGCCCCTCCATGTGGCTTCAGCTTCTTACCAGCTGGCACTGGGTTCTGAGAAATAATATAGCAAAGAGAAGATTCCAAAAGGAAGGAAGAAGTTACCAAGCCAATTAAAGATTGTAGCCCAAAATAGCAAAGTAGCATTTCTGCTATATCTAGTGGTCAAAGTACTTACAGAGCCCACCCAGATGCAAGTGGTCAAGAAATAAACCCCAGCCCTTGCTGGGAGAGTAGAAAGGTCAGATTGCCAAAAAACAGATGAGATGAGAGACATTATAGCTGTCTCTGGGACTTGGGATCTGTTGCATTTCTAAAACTCTTGTAGTTTTTATCTTCTCCTTTCCTTCTGGCATCTCTCCCGCACTGGTCTAGAGCAAATTCTTACGTTGTTAAAAGTGTATAGCAGGGTCAATGAATTTCTTACTTAAAATATATATACTTCTCCATTTGTGTACCATACTTCATTAAAATGAAACATATGGTAAGAACAGTGAAACCTTTATGGCTTGTTGCTAGTAAATGTGTGAACCTTCATAGACAGAATCTTTGATACCAGCTTCAATGCTAGTAATACCTAAATCCAGCCCCCTTTCTGTCTAGTCTAGAGAGTCAATTGATGCTTACCATACATTTAAAGGAGTGCTTTAGTGACATTTTAATGACACAGTCAGGAAAAACAAAACTATGGCCTACATTCATATCTACCTGTAGCTATCTTTCCAGAAAGTAAATCTTTTCATTTCTTCATGGCTTTCTTTAATAGCAAAATAATATAATAAACTAGTTTCTCAGCTCGATATTGGAGAGATTATATAAGATCAATAAGAGGATTTATGGTCTTGGACAAAGTCCATGAAAATACAAAATATTCTTTTCTTTATCATTTCAGATCAGAGAATTTAATTTAAATAGTATTCCTTATAAAACGTGACAAAGATGGCCCAGCAGTACATTTTAGAATGGAGTTTCTGCTCTATCCAGGCAACTAGGACAAAATATTTTCTAAGCTCTGGTTTTAAAAAAGTAATTACATAATGGACATTCTTCTGTTTCTTTCACTTTTTTTTTTGGTGTCGTATTTGCTTTCTCTGCAGTGTTTCTCCAAATTGTGTTCTTTTATTATGTCTGATCAAGGAACTTTTTTTTAAAATTGCGTATCTGTCATTGAGATAATTTCACCTTGCCATGTGAGTGCATTTCATATGTTAGGTGTGTCTGTTTCAGTCTTGTTGATAACTATCTGGTAGGTTGTGTTTATTTACTTTTCCTCCTGTAACAGCAATTGAAACATCAGGGAACAAGATCTATGACCTCGTAGGAAAGACTCTCACTGACAGACACACCTCTGAGGCTCTTCTGGTAACTCCAGCAAATAATTAGGACAGCTTAAGGAATCCCTCTGAGCATGCATTTCCTGGGTGAGTCAGGGTCAAGTCTGCAGCTGTCTGAGTTAACCACAAATCAGAAACAGAGGTTTCTAATTCATAGAAATCCCTACTTACAAATTCCTGAGTTTTGTCTTATTTCTGTTTACAAATTGTCAACCTTAAATCTGTGTGGTTCTTAACTCACTGCCTTCCCAGCCTTTCCCAGTCAGTTATCAGCCTCCTTTTTGCCACATGTAGGGCAGAAGAAGACCACAGAGGCAGCCATGCTGGCCCGAGAGCAGCCTCTTAAGAGAAAAAACAGGGACTGAGTGCCTCTTTTCTGTTAATATATCTTGGTTGCCTTTAGCCTTGTTATTTTCTCCAGACATTCCTGGGCTTACTAACACACTGGCCTGGAGGAGACAGAGGCAGAATACACCCACCACCACCCCCAACTTGCAGAGCAGAGCAACTCCCTGCTATTGCTCTATAAATAATTGAAGAGTCTTCCAGGCAACACAGTCAAGATGCAGATTTAATTTATTCCCTGGGAGGACTAAAGGCGGCTCTATAGACCCAGTTCACAGTCAAGCTGAGTTGGGGACACTAGGACGATTGAAAATATGTCAAACTTACAGAGCACATGCCCTCAAGTCTGATGCCAGCCACCATAGCAAGGTGCTTGTGCTGCCTCATTGCCTTGTTTTGTTTTGTTTTCTCTAAGTGCTCACTGTTAAGGAAAGAAACTAATTCCACAGCAGAGGGAGAAGTGAGACTGATGTACCTAGGTGGCATTTGCATGTCTCTAAATTCATTGAAAGATTTATGCACCAATTCTAGTATCCTCAATTGCTGATGGTTTTATCTTACTTGCTTTCTTTAGATTTCTTTTTTTTTAAATCAACTTGTGGCTTGATAGCTGGAGTGAATACAACCTGAAAAGTCACACAGGAGAGGAACTATAGCAACTTTCCTCCTGTTAGAGGCCTAGCAGGAGAGAAGGAAGGAAAGGGAAGGAAGGGGAGGGGGGAGCGTGAAGGAGGAAAGGGAAAAGGAGTAAAAAGGACAGAGAAGATAAGGGAAGGGAAGGAAGAAGGAATGAATCCCAACTCATGTAGTTCAAAAGACTTCTAATGCACAGTGTATTGTGTAAGGAACTGAAGGACAGAAAGAACCAGAGACCAGCATAGGAGCAAGGAGAGGGCAGTGTTTCCAGAGGTCTGTTAGAGCCCAAGCTGCAAAGGTGGGAAGTCATGAAGAGAGGCACACACTGCCCAGACCGATCACTCAGACAAAGCCACTGAAATGCATACTCGGTTCCCTAAGTTTGCTATTATCATAACTATAATATTTAATGAATGGTTTTTCAGGTATTATTTTCCAATTTTCTGTTATATAAAATCTTCTCTTCTGCATTTCAATGAAGCCTAGATATGCTAGTCCGCCTTTTAATTAGTCATCCTAGAAATACTTTAACATTTTCCTTTGGAAAGCATCCTTCCTTCCCTTCCTCTGCCCTTTACCTTTTGCTGGGGGCATCTGAAAGCTATGTAGAGTGAACTGGAACCTTTTTGACAAGTCTTTTTTTAAAAAAATATATTTTACTAGCGTATGCAAAGCATTATTGCAAAACACCATGAACACATTCATCGTGGGAAACTGATGCATATACATATCACGTCTTGACCCTTTTAACTTCTCCTTCTCCCATCTCCTCCTCTGCCCACACCCCCCTTCGCTGTTGTCCTGTTTGCATCTTCTTTCTTTTATTTTGCTCTTCATGGTATTGGTACTTTGGGTTTCTTATAAGAGAAACCATGTAATACTTAACTTCGTCTGTCAAGCCTTTACTAAGACTCAAGCTTTGTTTTCCAGACTAGGTTGCTATGATCGCATCCCTAAGGAAGTTTATTAAGTTCTGGAAACAATATACAACTTGGAGGCCTGAGCTCCTCTGACCTCTGAGGTGATCTGAGGAAGTGACTCGAACAAATTAGCTTCTTGATTGTTTCTAAATGACTTCTCAATACACAGGAAGAAAAAAAATCATCGCAAAATTTCATAATAATGAAGCTCTGCTGGACACTGTACATATTTTTAAGTAAGAATGTTTCAAATAGCAGAAAAACATTCCAAATAACAATAGTGTCATCTGATTCACTACACACCACTGTCAACTGACTCCAAACATTTATGCTTCCCAGTAACAACTTGGAGGAACTAGATAAAAGTGTTTTGCAGAACATCTAGACTGCTAACAGTCCCGGGCTGAATATACCCCAACATAACCTGGTAAAATAAACCTACAGAGGGAACACACACACCACACACACACACACACACACACACACACACACACACACACGATCCCTAATCTTAAAGAAGGTCCCTTAGGCTAATAAATTTAATTAGTTTTTTAGAAATAGGAGGCAAGAACAAAAGAATAATTTTTGTCTTCTTCGTGAAATCTTTGCCTCTATATGACTTGTCACACATAAAGTTACATTCTTTATGAAGTAATGTTTTATGCTTTGTGATCTGCCACAGAAATTAGGGAGTAAACACTCTCGGTTAGGCGGCTCTGAGATTCTGTCGCACAGGGTGCTTGTTCCAAGAGTTCCTGGGTGGCCCTTCTGGGTGGTTAAAATAAATGACAAACTGACACCCTTCCAGTCCCCCCTCACTTGCTTGGCGATAGCTCTCCTCACTCCCTGCCCATTTGGGTAAATGTACATACATGCACTCAGTGACTTATGCATACATACATATTGTACCAACCTGACTGATGCAATATTTATGTTTGTACTTTGAGCAGCCCAAGATTTTGTCATAAAATCTAAGGCTGCTATAGGGGAGAGAGTGCATAAAACTTTCATGACTGGTATAAAAAATACAAAATGTTATCATTAATATTTAATAAAATTTGCAGCAGTCAATGAGCAAAATCAATGTTTTTTAATTAAGTTATTCATTTGTAATACAAGCTGTGCCTTGTTGTGCATTAGTACAGAATTTAGTATGTTGAATTAAAATAAATAAATAACCCTAATTTTAGCCCTGAGGGTAATGGTATTAGTAATACAACTATTAATCGGTTGCCTTTTCTTTGATGAGCAAACAGGATTTCTTCAGGGACAGCATCGCTCCTTCTAAGGTTCTTTATAAATCTGAAGCTGGATCCAGTCCAAGATGTTTAGTAAGATAAGCTGCAGTTCACACAGTTTATAAGAGGTGCATCCGTGCCCTGGCATCATCTGCGGTCTCTTTTATTAGAAGTCAGGGCAGCTGAGAGTGAGCATTTACACAATCTGAGTGGGTTTTTACCCAGTGCTTTAGGGTTAGCCTATATTAAAGAAATTAGAAGTAAACCAAAGGCTTATTAGTCTCTCCATCTCTCCCTGGAATTCTTTTCCCAGGTCTTTTCTTTCCAAAACCATCATGTCCTTCTACTCCACACCTCTGGTCCCTCTTGAGGAGGGTTCCTGGGACAGTTTCCTGTAAGCAAAGCTGGCCTGTGCACTGTCCATCCTCAAGGCCATTTAAAGATACAGATTTGACCGGTATAATGTTCACCTCAGCTCTGTACTCTCCTCAAGGTAGTTGGTGTAAAAAATGCATTCAAAGTGCACAACCAAAAGCACCACTCTATTGACAGCACACTTTACCCAGATGGCAGAGAAAAAAAAAAATGTTTTAGGTTAACTACACTATACTGTGTTGTCCGTACTAGTGCTAATCATGAGCTCAAAGATAATACAGAAGACATCAGAGGACTTCTGACAGATTTTCAATGTTCACAATGAAAAGGGACACATTTTCTCTATTGATTATAAATATTAAGGAAGATAAATTATTGATGTAATTTCTAATTACAACAGCAAAAAATGTTAGCCAAATACTGACAGTACAGCTCGGTGGTAGAGCACTTGCCTAGCATGTGGTAGGTTTGAATCCTTAGCACCACAAATTTTTTTAAAAATTTAAAGAATGGAATATTAAAGAATTCTTATTAGCAGGTCACTGAATATTAACACATTCCTGTTGGTTAAATTTACCTCATGGAGGAATCATAAAAGTCCTGAAGGCTTGGGGCCGGGGAGTTAGCTCAGTGGTTCCAGTGCCTGTCTTGTAAGCGCAAGGGCCCGGGTTCGATTCCCCAGTAACCACATAACAATACTGGGTGTGGAGACCCACACCCAGCAGCAACCAGTACCACATACCACAGTGCCGGGCGTGGTGGCTCATGCCTGTAATCCCAGCACTCGGGAGGCAGAGGCAGGAGGATTGTGATGTGAGTTGGAGGCTGAGCTCAGGGCCAGCCTGAACCACAAAAGCGAGACCCTGTCTCAAAAAACCTA
>PVIR01008467.1:0-56671 GCA_004026965.1 Petromus typicus
TATATACTATAGCCTAGCCATGAGATGACACTTCATAAATCCTCTCTTCTCTGCTTTCTAACCTGTGCAAACTTTTGGATAATGTGGATTGGTGTGAAGTCTTGAAGAACAATTTATTTGGGAATCCATGATATTAAATTGAGCAAGATGCATGCATGAGCTTTACCCTCAATCACCTGCAAGAGACTGAAACAGCTCCATAGTCACAAGATTTAACCTTTTTCATTATGAGGTCCTTGTTAGGAACTTTAAAATAAAAATTAATGAAGACATAATATTTCAATTGATTGGTACATTGATTTAACAATTCACCAAACCAAGTACATTGAATTTTAATTTTTATTCCAATTAGTGTTATTTCTTTAGAGTCCTAGCTTAGATTCCCACTCTTGATTTATAACCTTTTATGGTTTTAATAGCCTTACTGGTCTTTCTTTTTAAAATTGTTAAGGAGTTCAATTAGCAGATGTTTATAGGAATGAAGTGTATAAACTTCCCATGTTTTATATTTACCGAGTAGTTATCTGGGCAACTCTGTAAAGTTCCTCATTAAGAGAGGAAACAATCGTTACTTATGAGACCTTGGCCTCTATCCTGTCTCAGTCCGCTCAGTACACTCAGTGAGTGTATTGCATATCTGGTGGAGTAAAGGTACCACCACCCTTTGACTATGCATAATAAAATCATTACACAGAGGCAACAACCAGAGGTTTAATTCTGAGCCCATGAAAATGGGCCACCTGCAGGATTAATCTGCTGAAGACCTTTAAGTAGAATCCTAAGAGTGAATCCATGTCCTTGGCATGACCCTGTGCTCCCCAGCACTCCTGTGGTCCATGTTACCCTCTGGAAATCCTTCTTGGAGTGTGCTCCATTGCTAGGCTTTTTTAGCTCCTTCTTCCTCTTTGTTGTTACTCTGTCAGAAAACAGCCATGGTATCTAGCATATGTTACTAACCTTAAAATAAGGTTTCCCAGTGAGTCACACTGCTGGCATTCACACTGGGTAATTCTTTGTTGTTTTCTTCTCAGAACAGCATCCCTTGCTCCCAGTTGCTAGATTTTAGTCCTATCCTAATCATGGCAACCAAAAGTGTCTTGAGAAACAATCAAATGGCTCCCAGAGGAGGGAATACAAAATTGCTGCCATTACAACTGCCTTGGAGTTTCTGCAGCAGGCTTTTAAGAAAGCAGGAGGTGGCCTTAGAGCTGCTGTTACTCATCATGCAACAGTGACCATCAATGCTAATATGTCAACTTCCCTGGATGGAGGCCGAGCAGACCACATGATGTACCTGGTTGGGTCATGAGCTTGGGTACTGTGTGATTCCTGCCTGTTTCTCTCTGGTTTTCTGACCTGCTCTCCTTTCTGGCCCCCATGAGCTAAGCAGCCTTGCTCCTGTGCATTGTTCTGCCCTGCTGTCTCTGTGTTGCAGCCAGTCAGTTGGGCACTGTAACCTCAAGCAAATTCCACCTTCCTTTAAGTGGTAAATATTGGGTTTTCTGTCTCAGGTACAATGACCATGTAAGTGCTTCATCTGCTGTGATACTTAGTGGTCCTTTGGATTTGTTGAGATTCCAGCCACATCACATACAGAGACATCTGCGCCCATAGCATGCTCCCCACACATGCTTCTCCCTGTCATTTCATAGATAAAGTCCAGCCAGCTTTTCCAACACTGGTGAGGACAGCTTAAGAAAAGGTGACTCTCTTTTTCCTCCTCCCTGAAAACAGAGCACGATGAATGTGGCAGTGGACAACACAACTGTGACGAGAATGCCATCTGCACCAACACCGTGCAGGGACACAGCTGCACCTGCAAACCAGGCTACGTGGGCAACGGGACCATCTGCAGAGGTAGGTGTGCCTTGGGGTGAGCCCGGCTGCAGTCTGCCTGAGTTTTGGGGTGCCTGGTGCAGGCGCTGTGGTGACCAAAGCCAGGGTCCAGCTCCTGGTCAGTCAGCTGGTGAGGATGCTGCACAGGAAAGAAGAAAGGCCAAGCCCCAGGCTCAGCTTGTGTGCTCTAGTGCGGTTCAGGAGCTCCATTCCGCAAGGTGATGAGTCTGTTCATCTGTGCATCTTAGACCTTGAGTGTGTAAGGGCAGCTCCATGGCTGAGGTGAATTTTCTTTTCTGTGAGTTTTGCTTAGTGGGCAAGTGGCCCTGCTCCTATTGCCTGCTTGAGTCGGAATCAGAACATTTTGAAGTTCTGGCTTTCTATTTAGCAGTCCAGACACTCGTCCTCTGCGGTCTTCAGGATCTTGTCCCTGACACCTCTTAGCCTCTCTTTGTCCACACCCTAGTGCCCCAGCATCAGCACCTCTCCCTCCTTATCCCTCGAGCATCGCTATGCCACAGCCTGCAGGGGAATTTCCTTTATGGCTGCAGGGTCCCTGCTTCATGGAACCATTCTCTGACCACCTTCTCCACAGTAGGACCCTTAGAACTTCTCAGCCTCGTTTGAAACCCTAAGCATGTGTATTTACAAACAGAAGCACACAGATACATACTGAAAGGTATATTTTTGAGGAAAATTAAATAAAAAAATATATAGAATATCTTTTTATACCTGTTATTTAAAAATATTTATGTACATATTTATGTAAATATAGAAAAACTAGAAATCTATGAACTATTCAGTTTTATACCCAAGGGTGTGAGAAAAAAAAAACAAAACACATTCATTCATCACTGTGAATTCTAAATTGTTTACATCTTCCGGTGGGAATTTGGACATGAAGTATTGGTGCAGTTTTCTAGAGGTCTAAGGAGTAAGTAAACTAATGCTCAGTTTTTAAAAGAAAGCAGAGAAAGCAGAGTAAATTTTTACAGAAAAAGAAAAAGAAACATGACTGTAGTTCTACAGCTTGTCAAGCCCACTCACGGTGCCTGCACACTGGTGCTGTAAATTAAGGGACAGCCTAAGGATTTGATTTCAATAGTTTTTATTATCACAATTATGTTGCCTCATAAAATAATATTAATTGCCCTCATTCAATGAGTTTTGTGTTTGGTAAGTCCTTTCTTGAGGTGTGATAAGTATGGATTTGACCTGTGTGGAATTTGTAAGTCTAGCTGTGAAAAATATGAGTTCACATAATGTTCCTGGTGTCCACAGACCCAGAGGGGAGACATATCTTCCCTTGGAAGTTACGAATTGGGAACATAATTTTTTAAAAGTGATTCTCGTGGCCAATCGCATTGCCCTGGGTCAGAGGGAGAGCTGTTTCATCAGTGCTGGGTGGGTGGGGGAAGCAATGGGGGCTGAAAGAGAGGGTTGAGACCCTGAAAGCTGTTTCAGAGCTGCTTCTGTTGCTATAGAGATGAAACTTTTCTGTCTTTACATTGTTAAAAATCGGTATAATGTCGCAAATAATTGTGAAGTGAATATGCATCATTGTGTTTTAAATTACACAAAGTTGTGCAGCTATTATTATAATGATGGTGAAGGAGAAGAAGGAGGAGCCAGGTGAGGTGGGAGTGGGAGGTTGGGGCGCTTGTTGAGCAGCTATTGCTGCCTTCTTCAGCTGCGCCAGATCGCATTGCTCCACGGGTCCCTGTGACACCTACATTGGAACATGGACTGTGTTAGTTGGACAAGGACAACTCATTCTTTTAAAAAAGTGTTCAGTGTATAAAAACTTTTCTATGCATGTTCGTAGACCCCACTAAAACTAGATTGTGTAGACACTATTAACACTTACACTTCCAGATGGCAGTGGTCTCTAACATAATGCTAACTGCTGTGAATTCTCTCCCACGGACTTTGTTCAGGCCAGAGCCTGTGTGAGATGGTTCTTTACAGGTCTGGAAAGTACTCATTAGGCTTCGGTAACTGACACCAGATACACGCAAGGTATCCTTATGGTTGTGTTCACATGTTATCTCATTTAGTTCTTGGCAGAATCCTGGGACATTGGCAGCATTATTCTTTTTCAGGTAAAAATCAGGAAGAAGACACAATTGAATCTGATTTACCCAGCTGTTGCAGATTGCTTTTAAGTCTCTTTAGTTTCTCTCCTCTTTTCTTCTTTTTTTTGAGACAGGGTCTTGCTTTGTAATTTCAGGCTGGTCCTGGACTCAGCCTTGAGCTCAGCAGTCCTCTTGCCTCTGCCTCCTGAGTGCTGGTATTACAGGTGTGAGCTGCCATGCCTGGCCTTGTGATACGTGGTTCTGATTGCTGGTGGGCGTGAGTCATCACACCCAGCATTGCTGTATGTGGTTACCAGGGTCAAACCCAAGCCCCTGGGCTTGTAAGGCAGGTGCCAGAACCACTGAGCTAAATCCCTGGCCCACTCTCCTGTCTCTTCTTACCCTTTTGCATTACCTATTTCTTTCCCTGTTTTTCTCCTTTCCCTTCTGTTTTCCCTAGTGATCTCCTCTCCTCCTTGCTCTCTCTCCCCTATTCCCTTCCTCTCTCTGTTCCTTGCTGTCTCTCTTTCCTCCCTGTTTTCATTCCCTTCTTTTTTTGATAGAAGAAAAACCCAGGAAGAGAAAACCCAGGAAGCCAGTAATCTACTGTTAAAGGCACCTGCCAAGTAGCTGAAAAGAAAAAAGAGAAGAGAACACAGAGCATACAATGATTATCTGACTTTAAAAATAAGATTTGCTTTATATATTTGATAAATGTACAAAAATACTTTGGAAACTATGCAAAATATGTTGTTAAATATTTGGCATTTGGAGTTAGATGGACAAAATGTTTGCAAATGGTTTCAAGTAGTATTTGCATAACCTGACTTGAGGGTTAGGTTATCTGTGCAAGAGTTTATCTGCATTTACAGTTCTGCATTAATGCTGAGATGGAAATCAGGCCTTCAGTAGGCCATTGCCAATATGTAGCTGATAGACTAAGCCTTCTCTCTTATCTGTCGTTAGAGCTGGATGTTATACGGTGATCCTTGGAAGCATTCTTGTTTTAATGACTAGTGACATTGACATTTACTACATAAACATGCAGTGCATGAATTTTGTGCATGGAATATAGAGTTCTAAGCACTCTTAACAGCAAAAGGGAAGATCCTCCTAGGATACTCGGAGACTTCACTGTTCAATAGTGGAGAAAGAGTTGAACAAAAGAACAGTTTGTAAAGTGGAATTTTGTATGTGAAAAAGGCTGTTAAAGAGGTCCTTGGAATACATGGCTGTGTGAAAGCTGTATGTTAGGATCTCTTTGGTTTGCAAAGACTAGGGATCTATTGGCAGGCCTGGGGCTATGTAATTTGCAGGCCTCAGATAATAATTGAAATGCAAGCTCCTGTTCAAAAAGTAGGATACTCTTTTCATTTAAAAGTGTTAAATATAAAGAAATCTTCCTGGTCTTGCTTGTGCTACCTTGGTGTTTGTTCTTACTTCTTGCTCTGGGCCCATGCTGCATCTTAGCACACTCCTGACCGATTGACCCCCTCAGCAGCACCCTGTGGCCTGTGCGCAGGGAAGCTGAGTCTACCACCTGAGGTACTTACCCACAATGGAGCAGTGCTCTGCCACAAAGGAGGTTCTTGAGTCATTTGAAGGAAATGGATGCATCTTGAGAGCATAATGTTAAGTGTAACAAGTAAGGCACACAAATATCTTGTGTTCTCCTCATGTGAGAAACTCAAATATAAATAAAGAACAAAAGAAAAGAGATAATAGAAAATAGATCTTTTGCAAAAGGGAAGGGTACCAGGAGATGGAAGGAAGGAGAGAGAAAAGGAATGAACAAAGAGATTAAGATGCGTTATGTTCACAGACCAACTCCCTATAAGGACTGTGGTCAGTTGTGTTCCATAAACATGTACTACTACTAATAAGATGTAAACTAGAGCCACCACCTCAGTCCCCAGGAGCTGGGAGGCAGTCAGGGTGCTGCAGTCTCTCTCTGCATATGATCCTGGATCTCCTGCAAAAATGCTCAGGTGTCATGAGCTGCCCTTAGGAACAGAACCATTCTGCTGGGCCTGGCAGCCCAGAGCACCACGCTCAACCCAGCCCTGCTGAGTTTGCGCAGAACCAGCTGAGATCTCTAGGGGGGAATGGAGAGGCAGGGCGGAAGGGTGGAAAACTGAGGTGAGGCACATTTTCCACTACTGCTGTGGGCTTCTGCACAAAACACAGACCAAGTGTGAGGCTCTAGAGAGCTTTGAGGGGGTGGACAGGGAGGGCGGAACCTGGAGCAGAGTGTGGGAGGGGCCCTGTTGTGAGGGCCCAGCATGTCTACACCTGTGGTGTGCTTATACTCACTGTTTACACAGTTAGTTAAAACCAAAGAGGTCTGAGATCAGGCTTCTCAGGTGTGTTACAGAACCTGAGATTAAGGAAGAGACTGCTGCAGGGACCAGGGCGCTTATTCTCCTCTCACTTGACAGTGTTGTGCTTCTCTTGGTGATTGGTTTCCTCTACTCATCTCTCATTGCAGCCTGAGCTGCAAATTTATGTATAGCACTCTGGACGTAGCTTTGAAACATGGTTAATGTATTGAGGAAAAACCCAGGAAGCCAGTAATCTAAAATCCTGTCTTTACATGTACAGATGAATTGTTGGAGAGACTTATAAAGGGCACGATTGAGTGATATTTTAGGTGGTGTTTTTTGGGGGGGGATACTGATGATCAAACTCAATTGCCAGGAGGGTGTGGCACCATGGCACAGCTGGAACCAGATTCTATAAAATCATATTTTTAAAAACATATGTTTGTGAAAACATATTCATAATGATAAACAGGTAATGATTCTTAGTCTATTTCTTCTAATGCAAACCATCTCTGTGGTGACAGTTTAAGATTTAACAATTACTGTTAAAGGCATATTATCCTTCTGAGTGTCAGGCAGAAGTAAATACTGTACATGCTTATGCACTCTTTATTGTAAAATTTAGGAATACCATCAACTGACCTGCTCATTACATTCCAAGACAGTATCTGTTTCTCATATGAATTTCTTCAGTTATATTTTATGTTTAATTCATGTATTGAGTAGAGTTATCCTAGAAATGATGAGGCCTTACTGTCTGATTTCAGAGATAAGAAGCTGCCCAAGAGTGGCTTCCTTTTTCCAAAGCATCTATTTCAGAATCTTCTTATGTTTGTCCCATCTAGGCCCGCGTCCTCACTTGGCAGTCTTAATGTGGGCAACCTTTAAAGATGCTAGGTAACAAAGGCAGCAAAACACATGACAGGTCACTAAACCTACATTATTACATTAGAAAAACATGTCTACCAGCTCCTTGGGAGAAATGCACCTCTGTTACTTGTTGAAGAAAGTCTAGTGTAAACAGTTTCACTGTATGATCTGTGGGTCCAAGACTGACGGTTCATATCATCCAACTGGATGAAAAATTTACGGGCTGCTTTTTGGTGATATATTAATCAAACATTTCATTCCTTCTTCCACTTCCCGATGACTTAGCACTGTATTCCTGAAGTCAGTCCCCAGGAGAGAAGGGTGCAGTGCTGTGGATGACTCACCTGCATGGCAGACATTCTTTAGAACATTCAGCATGGGCAACTCGGCCATTCAGAAAGCAGGATCTGAAGTGTTTTCATGGCTGAAACAGTGGCAGAGTTTATCCAAGATTCTCTTTATTGCTTTGTTTGATTGAATTCCATTGGTGTGCAAAACTGTGATTACATCTCTGTCTTTGTTTAAGATATTGATTATGTTAATTTTAAGGATATTTTTAAAATTTTTTGTTTTTTTTTTTCTGAGATAGGGCCTCATTGTATAGTTCAGGCTGAGCTTTAAATCACTGCATAGCTCAGGATAGCCTCAAACTGATGATCTTTCTGCTTCAGTCCCCTGATTGCTGGGATCACAGGCTGCATCTGGCTAAGATGCCTTTAGAACACCTGTATCATATATATTACAGTCTCTCTCACTATTACTGACTACTTGACTAAGCCATCTGAGGGTATCTTTGAGGAAGATGAAAGTGAGAAACTGCTGTTCATGATTCAAGATTGGGCCATAACCATCCATGATATTCCACAGGTATGACTTTATACTGTGGCATAGGACATTGTTTGACAAGTACCGCGGTCCTGTTGGGACCAGTGAGAAAGGTCCTGAGATCAGTGTTCCAAGTTGCCTAAAGCAGCATGGAATCAGTTGCTCTATAGTCACTTTATTTTTCAGCTGTAGATCAAATCAGAATCACCTGGTTCCAAAAGAATGAAGTGCTAGTCTGTCACTGTTTCTTGGAGGTTCGAGAGGCCACACTTTCTTTTCCTCTGTTATCAGCTTGAATCAGGTGGATGGGGACAGTGTGGGAATCGCAGTGTGGCCTCTGTCTTGAGCTGTCTGGGACAATGAGATCGTTCTCCAGTCTGGCCTCTCCCCTCCTAAGCGAAGCTGCTGATATCTGAGATACAAAAACTCAGTCACACCTTGTGCTCAGGGCAGACAGGAGACTGACGTACTCACGAGGACAGAATGAGAGGGGTCTGAGAGATGAGGTGGCGTGCGCCCCTTCATCAGACGTAGCAAATGGACACTCTTTCCTGCGAGGGCAAAAGCTGTTACTTAGGCAGAGACACCAAGAAGCCAAAATCATTTATTCTTTCACCATTCCTTACTCATGGCTGGAGAAGAGAAACGACAGGTTCTTCTCATCTTTGCTATTCCACTCCTGGAGATGCTCACCCAAGTTAGACAGACTATGATAACCTTTTGAAAAGGTGATGGATAATAATATTAACACCAATATTAAACACAGTATCAAGCAGTGTTACAATAACTAAAAATTGTTTTACAAACTTCTTGTAATACAAATGCTTATCAACATGTACACTTACTAATAACTATGAGTATATTTATTATACTCTTAAAAGGGGAGTGCTCTACAACTATTGGTTTACTTCTAAGAGGAGAAAGACTTTTTTTTTTGAGACAGGGTCTTGCTTTTGTAGTTCAGGCTGGCCTTGAGCTCAGCCTTGAACTCACAGCAATCCTCCTATCTCTGCCTCTCAAGTGCTGGGATTACAGGTGTGAGTTTCTATGCCTAGCATTGTTGTGTGTGGTTACCAGGGATCAAACCCAGGCCCTTGCACTTGCAAGGCAGGTGGCAGAACCACTGAGCTAAATCCCTGGCCTGAGGAGAAAGATTTTTATTCCCAGGAAAGGAGGTTATGCTAAATTTTGGATAACATTTTCTTTGAAAAATGTATTTAGAGGGCTAGGGATTTAGTTTAGTGGTTCCAGCATCTGCCTGGCAAGCTCAGATTTCTGAGTTTGACCCCCAGTAACCACATACCACAATGCCAGGTGTGGTAGCTGGCACCTGTAATCCCAGCACTCGGGAGGCAGAGGCAGGAGGATTGCTGTGAGTTTGACACTTGCATGGGCTACATAGTGAGTTCAGGGCCAACCTGAACTCCTAAGTGAGACCCTCTCTTAAAAAAAGAAAAATATATTTGGGGCTAGAATATGAAACTGATTTTGTAATATTGGGTTATCAAGAAATGTTTATGCTCATCAGTTTGATAAAGTACTGCAGAAAAAAGCATTGAAGCCATGTTGCCTTGAAGAAATGGGCAGCAGTGTATTGAAGGATTGGGGCAAAGGAAGGGGACTCATGTGGCATAGAACATACAAGATTGGTTTGGTCCTTTGGCTTCACAAGACAGCTCTTGATGTACTCTTATCCTGGCCTTCAATATTCACTTTCTTCAAGCACACTTCTAGTGAGGGGGAAAAAAAATAAAACTTCTCTCGGATGCACTTAAAGCAGGGTCTATCACTCACCAAGTCAGTTCTTACCTTTTAAAATTTGCAGCCCAATAGACAATAACTATTGTCTTTAACATCCATAGAGGCTTGAGGGGAACATGTTAAACCAGCTTGAATCTCAGAGGGAGTGGAAATCTGACACTTAGCCGAGTGCTGAGTCTTTTGAGTGCACTTTGTGTTCGCACTTTGGTGAGTTCCAGAGGTGTTTGTCATCTGTAGTGTCATATCTGAAGTGACTCATGAAATTAGAAGAGCCATATAAACATATATGAGTCAATTTTATTTTAAAACGGGATACTGAACATTGATTTTCTGTTAAGCAATCAAGATAAGACTGTCTTTCTTTCCTAAGTAATATTTCTCAATAGACTGGGAGACTTTCTTTAGGCAGGATTATTGAAAGATATCCTAGTCAATCTGTAGGCTGTGTGCTAGAGTATGATCTCTTCAGGTAGCAGTTATGTGCAAAATACTCAAAATATTTAACAAGTGATGCTGTTTTTGAATGGCAGCCAGCTATACTGGATACACTCATATCAACTTGGATTACATGTAGAATGGGTTCACTTTAAATAGAATCAGAACAAGCCACAGTACCTGGGTGGATACCATACTTCACTATTTTCTGTAAGTTATGCAGCCAGGAATGTAGGCCAAGAGCTGTTCCTGTGTCTGCCTAGTTCAGCTATCCCTGAAATTAGCTTAGATGCTCCTCTTGATCTAGGTCTTTATTAAGTCAACAAAGAATAAATGGAAAAATATTTATAAATAATATGCAAATGCCAATTTCAGTGGAGAGTAGAACTCATAGCAATCGTTGCTCAGGGAGAAGTCGAGGACTGTGGAATGTGCTGCGTTCTGCAGTTTCCTGTCTTCAGGTTTTTGCCTCATGCTATGTCAAACAGCTAAGCATTTCTTCATTTTATCTCTGCACATTCCATCTGTGTGCTTTCTGGAATAAAGTTCGATGCTCTCAACAGAGTTCTGTCAGCTTGTTGACAACTGTTTGAAGCTTAATCTTTAAGTGTGGCCATCTTTCAACTCAACCACATAGAATTTCGTGTCTGGTTGTATTGCTTTTGTCTGGTCTGGTCATTTATAGGTAGATGTTTCCAAGCCAATGACACAGACACAAGAGTTACATCTTGTGATAATAAGGGAGTCAAATGGTCCTTGTTATTCATTTTTTCATTCGTTAATAGACATGGTGGCGTTTTCAGCTTCTTTTCACTCCCAGCTAACTGAGAAAAATGTTAGGGTTAGTGACTAGTACAAAAGAAACTGCTTGTGTAACAGCAAAATGGATGAAGTTGCTCTACCAGTCAAGTGCCAAAATTTCAGTAGTTCCAACACATTAATTCATTATTTATTGTAATGCCATTTTTCATTAGGAATAGGGCTTAGGTTCTGGAGTAGATCATAAACTCCATCAGCATTTGTCTAACGGCACTAATCTCATCTTAGTTCTCAGAATCTGTATCATTCCATCTGTAAGTGTGGAAGAGAACATAGTCAGGCTTAGCTGATTTTTATGGTTCAGATTAATAGTGGGACCTGTATTTTGCTTACAGTGAACTGGCCAGAACTCAGTCCATGTTCATTCTAAGCAACAAAGCAGAATATCAGTGTTCCTGGGAAGAGGGGAGGATACAGCTACTGGTGAGCCCTAGTCAATACTCTCATCTGCAGTTGTAAATGCAGGTCCATGTGTATAAACATCACTGTATTATTACTTGCAGAAAATAAGCTTTTGAATGTAATTCTGAAAGGTATATGGCTGATACACCATGAAGTTCATTTGTAGGTCTGCAAGTAAGGACTCGATATCCCAGGTGGAAAGCTTTTTTCTAGCAGAGTGAGTTCATTTTTTTCCATCCATGTCATCACTACTTCTCTGTAGCTTCAATCAAATTAAAGGCAGTTCACTTTTTATCTAAGCTTCTGATCCTGGCAGTTTTAAGGAAAATTGAGAAAGTTCTTTATGGGTCACTTGAAAGGAGAGGAAAAAACTCAGATCATTACCTATGTCTTGAGTAGAGCTGCTCGTTGCACAGTAGAGCAGTGCTCCAACTGATCCCTGGCTGTTCATAGTTCTGGGTCTCATGTAACTGACTTCCACTTGTTACTATGACAGATTATTTTCTGTAGTTAGTGATCATTTTTTACCATTGGCAAATTTGCCATTTGTGACAGAGGAATGTGCTGGTTCCCCTGTGTTATATTCTCCTGTCACCCGACTCGTTTTGGGGTAGCACTGTGGTTTTAGTGCGGCGTCTCCTGTGAGAGTCTGGTCGGGAGTGAGACAGAATATTCAGATATGCATTAAAATAGCTTAACTACACATTTAGGTTGAAGAAGAATGGATTCATTTAAGACACATTTTCTTTTGTTTAGAATATTAAAATTTCATGGGAAAAATAACTTGTCTAAATAAGTGGCTGTACAGGTGAAAGAAATTCTTCTAAATCCTCCAACACATCAGCTGTTTCTGTAGATGAGACCAGAAGAGATCAGGGCAGGATTTAGATTCAGTCTTTTAGGTGGCTTGTCATTTTGAAATGAGTTTGGGAGTCTAGATGGAAGTTTCTTGTTTCATAGGAAAACTAAACCTTGATATCTTATTTCTTTGAGGACTCTATTCATACATGATAAACAAGGTATAATGAAGCATTAAAAGAGGGTTTGCTTTCTATTTAGCAAAACAAAGCCAAACACACAGACACTGGTGTGTACTCTAAATCTGGTAGATGAGGGAAAAGCTGTCAGAATAGTGTTATCCAAGTAAAATATAATGTGAACCACATATGTGATTTAAAATTTTGTGGAAACTGCTTTAATGACAGTGAGACAAAGCAGGTTTGACACATCTCAGTGTAAATTAGCCGCACTGCAGGTGCTTAGCAGCCGCCCCTAGCTAGTGGGCACCTCAGCAGCCTTTGGGATCCTTGTTAATCAGGACCCCTAAGAAGACAGAGGAGCCCTCTGGAGGGATGGCAGGGCGCTCTCCAGCACCTGTTGTGATTTTCTTGGTTAAGCTGAGTGGCACAGACTGGCTTCTGGTTAAATGCAGCATTGTAGCTCTTATTAAGCAGACAGATTGTTGGAATCCATATATTCTAGGGTGAAAATATCCAATTCCTTCTACAATCTAATATTTCCTGCTTTGGGATGGAATTTCACCATAAAATCAGGTATTGAATAGAAATGGGTTGCATTCCTCAAAGCTCAAATTACACAAAGATAAAAGGATGTAAAAGAGAAAGGGAAACAGTCTAGCATTTATTTCTGTTTCAGTTCAAGATCATTTCCATATTGAAAACAATTTGTAAGAGAGCAGATACAATACTTTTCCTAATGATCTGCTCACTGGGATGATGCTGATTAACTCTAAACAGGGACAAGCTCTGCAGTCCCTGCTTGAGCCATTAGTCAGAGGAAAGTGTGTGCCGTTTCGTTGAGAGGGAAAGATGGCAATTTGTGGGTCATTTTCTGATACACTTATGCACATCCCTCTCGGACTTTACAAGCAATAAAAATTCTACATTATAGACCCAGGCAATCTAGACCCTGTAGTGTTTCATGGAAACTGAATTAATAAGAGGCAACCTCAAACATAAACATAAGCAGAAGGACCGTTGCATTGACATTTTCAAAAGCACATCTCAATTCTGGTACATGCTGCATGATCTCGGTGAGTCTAACTTTTCTGAATTTCCTCTATTGCCTAAAGAACATGGAGGATGTAGCTTTCACCTCATGGTGGACATTGCTACCTGTATCTTTCCCAGTTGCTGCCCTTCACTCTGCCCAGCAACTGTGTGTAGGTGGATGACTGGACGTGAAGGTCATGGCTTCAGCAGCTAGACTGCTTGGTTTACAGATTGGTCCTTTTTCTACTACAATAAAAATAGACATAAAACTTGGTAACTTCTAAAGGAAGGAAGTCTAAGTGCAGTGTTCTAGAGGCTGGAAAATCCAAAACAATGACATGAAAGTGTGCTTGACTTTTGATGAGGGTTTGGAGTGACTTCAGCTCATGGTGGAAAGTTGAAGGACTGTGGGCACATGTCAAAGGGATGATTTGAAAGTGCCAGCTTCCCTATGGGACTCTGCTCCTACATTAATTAGTGCAGGTCCCTGAGAGCAAGAGCTTATTGTGAGAGAGACATGAATCCCTTCTTGATAACCTAACAGCCTCTTTCAGGCCCCTGCCCTCTCCAAATTCTTCAGTGTGATGAAATTTCAACAGGAGTTTCAGTAGGATCAAATCCTATTCCATCCAGTGCAGAAATGTGGCTCTTTTACTTAGCTTGCACTGTTATCTTGAGCTAGTTACTGAAACTCTCTGTGTCCTACTTGTATAACTGTAGTTAATAATTGTATCTACCTCCCTGGATTAAACATAAGTACTTAGGGCACTTCCTGGCATATAAATTTCTTCACATATTATATGTCTACCTTGACTCTGTGCCTCAATTCTTTCTCTGCATTCATTCCATGGTTTAGATTTTAGGAAAGAATTTTTACTTCTTAGCTTCATACAGTTGAGATTTTCCTGACTTCATTGTTTTTACCACATACAGAATGTGTACTTTAGTGAAACTGAACTGCTGTTAGTTTTCTGCATCTTTCCTGTTATGGATAATTCAGTGATTGTGTGTGTGTGTGTGTGTGTGTGTGTGTGTGTGTGTGTGTGTGTGTGTATTTGCTTGATTTCAAATCTTGGCTCTCACATTTAGCAGTTTTGTGATCTTGGAAGGTAGTGTGAACATCTTTTCCATGCATTATAGAAATGAGATGAGAGTTAAATTTCTTGGCACAATACTTACAGCAAGAAAATGCTTAGGTATCTGTAGTCATCTTTGTTTTGATGAAATATACTTTATTTTCATTTAGCTGTTGTATTTCCTTCAAAATGCAGCCCAGGTTTAACTTCTCTGAAGCAACCTACTTTCGTACAGTGTTTTCCACATATCCTCTTCTTTTAAGTTATCACCCTGAACTGAAACTGTTGATTTGCTTCATCTGATTTTTCTCCCACTAGCCATGGAATGGAGGCAACATTCTCTTGCCATTTTTGTGTCTTTAAAACTTAAAGCACTGAGTATTTAATAATTCTTTCATGAAGAAAACAACCTTTAAGATAATTAGGAAAATTGAGTTAAATAAATAATATCTACTTGTATTAGTTATTTCTCTATCACAATGACCAAAGACACAACTCAGAGGTGAGGTTTATTTTGGCTGATAGTTTCAGAGGGTTAATTCTATGGTGAGCCAGCTCTGAGGCAGAAGTACCATAGTCCAAGGGTACAGTGAAGAAAAGTTGTTCAACTCATGGAAGCCAAGATGGAGAGAGAGAGAGAGAGAGAGAGAGAGAGAGAGAGAGAGAGAGAGAGAGTGTGTGAGAAAGAGAGAAGAGAGAAGAGAAGGAGCCAGGGACTCTTTCAGATTGCACCCTCAGTGAGCCCTCTATCCCAACCAGTCCCCACACCCTAACTCAGCACTGACCTATGAACTCATCAGTGTATTAGTCCTCCAATGAGTGCATCATCCATATGATCCAATAAGCTTCCCAAAGCCCTGTGTCTGAACACGTGAGACTTGGAAGCAATAATTTAAATTTAAATCATAGCATTATTATTTATCACACAATAAGAAGTTACTAAGCATTATTTTATTTCCCTTTATCATTTGAAATCTATGTCCTGTAGAGAGAGGCTTAAAGTTTCCTTGAGGACGTAGATTATCAATAATTAAGGATCTTTCTCATGAATAGTCTAGCCTTGGTCTCACAGTTGATCTATTTGGACATGTCTTTGTGTGCTAGAAGAGTGGCTGCCATAGTTCTGTCTGTCAGATTCAACTTTTTGCATTTAATGTAAAGGATTTTTCTTTTCTGTCCTTGAGTGTTGAAGCAGTATAAACATAAGAAAGATCACGGCTATTGACCTGGATGCACATCCATATTGAAGAGAACGGAGAGCACTTACTAAGCATCTATAAGCCTGACAGTGTGCGAGTACATTCCATCAAAAGTTCATTTAACCCATACCTATTCTTATAAAGAACTCAGGATACACATCCCCATTTTACACATGAGCAGCATAATGCTTACAAAGGCATAATGGGACTATCAGCTACATAGCCTATACCAGGGAGGAGGTTAAATGAAGAGAAAAGGTTTTATGCAACTTCAGAGTAACCATTGTGAGCAAATACCAACATGAGCATACTTGAAGAATGCTAAGACTTCCCTGGAACACAGGCCATGTTTAACAAATACCCATTTCTTGGGAGAGTGATAAGGAAAACAGTTTGGGGGTATGAATGAGGATGTAATGATTACTAAGTGATATGAGTCTCTGGGAGATAGAAAATTTGGAACTATTTTTCATCAGTTTAAGTTCCAGAAATCATTTTTCCACTTATAAGTTTTTTTCATATCTATAACTGTACTTAATTTTTTTCCGGGAACCTACCTTCCTCCTCTTAGTCCATACAGCCCTAGCACAGGAACCCATAATATGAAGACGGTCAGAGCTCTGTACTTCTCTGGCCACAAAGATTGCTTTGTGGTTTGACCTGTGACCTAGGAAAACCTATTTTTCCAGGATATTAATGGACAAGAAATCTCATTTTTCTACTATGGAAAGGAATCTGGAAGAATATGACTAGAACTTGTGCCCATTGTGTAACCACAGGGTGAAGGTTATCTGAGAAAGAAGCCAACATGGAGAAATGTATAGAAGGAAAGTTGAACTACATCCTGAAAATGTTCTTGGAGCTGCTATACCTATTCCTGCTGAAGTCAGTATCGCCATTAGCTTTGTAAAATCCTGCCTAAACAGTGTCTGTCATTTCCCTGATATGGTGCTAATGACTAGGATAATAACTCTGCTTCTTTGCAAACAAAAGCAGTAAGATGTTCTTAACATTTGAATGAGGCAATCTTTGTATTTTTAGGAGAATGAAATATTTTTGTCATATTGATTACTCATGTCACATGGTCAGCTTTCTTATTATAAAGCAAAAGAGAAGACAATGACATAGATGCAAGAAAAATTAGCAGATTTGACTATAATTTATTTCTTAGCCTAATTTATTGCCATTCTCAATGAATGTTCTTGAGTTTCTTCTTACTTATTAAAAGTACTGATTATATGAGCAAATATGTGGGAATGTTGTAGATTTCTTTTTATCTTCTTCAATATATACTGTAGCCTTTTAGTTCACGAGTATAAAACAGCTACCATTTTCAACCATTCATACTATTCTCAAAACCTACATGGCTTTTTCCTTCTCCTGGTTGCTGGAACTGAAATATCATTTACCTCTTCTTTAGAATGATGATGTGTTGATTCCTTCTCAGTCAGCTAGTTTTGAGGTACCATAGCCTAAGTACCTAGATAGAGAGAAAATGTCACATTCTGTCTCTGGCTGATAGGAATTAGAACACAAACAAACTCAAGAGAGATTGAACTACCTTGGGGTACGATTAAACCAGTGACTGTAATTCAGATCATTGCATGAAGTGTATCACCTGGAACAAAGCACTGTCTCCCTGACCTTGCAGATGAGGCATATTGGGGATTAAAGAGTAAAACTAGTAACTCTGAAAACTTTGTGTATCACGATACACACAGAAATGATAATACCTCCCAGACACATGGCAATGAAGAGATGAGACATCTCACTGCCGAAGGTGACCTGGCTGGGGTGAAGGGATCAGCAGCTCAGCACAGCTTCCAGCACCTGGAGCTTAGTCTGGGAAGCTCCTGGGTTTGCAAGCTGTAGTGGCTCACTTTTGCTTCCTGATCAGTCATTAAGCCCCACAGTATTCACAGTGAATTATTCTTTCCATTTCGCTTCTTGGCTCTTAAGCCTGCTCTGAGGAACCTGAGGTTTAGCTCAAATAGGTGTTATTAGACATTTATAATGAGACATTATTACATCTAATAAATGGAAGTATGTGAGATTTCTAGGACATTATTAAACATGAAAATATTAAGAAGAAGCCTATTATCTATATCTTTTAAAATTACTCTAAGGATACATTATTACTTATAAAAGCATGCCTACTTTTTCTAAGATACTGGTACAACAGTATCTGATAGACAGGGTCAAGTCTATCAAATTAAGTACTTGGAGCCTATACATAAAATTTTTTTTTTTTTTTTTTTTTTAAGGTTTTTTGAGACAGGGTCTCGCTTTTGTGGTTCAGGCTGGCCCTGAGCTCAGCCTCAAACTCACATCACAGCAATCCTCCTGCCTCTGCCTCCCGAGTGCTGGGATTACAGGCGTGAGCCACCACGCCCGGCACTGTGGTATGTGGTACTGGTTGCCGCTGGGTTGAGTCTCCACACCCAGTATTGTTATGTGGTTACCGGGGATTGAACCCGGGTCCTTGCGCTTGCAAGACAGGCGCCGGAACCACTGAGCTAACTCCCCGGCCCATAAAATTTTTGAACTAAAATGAAAGGCTGTGTTCCCTGTTCTTCATATAATGAGAAATTTTTCTGAAAATCCTCAGTATGTTTGTTTCAACTTTTATGCAAGTATGCTGTTGAGGAGTCTTAAAACCAGTTCCAAGTATTTAAATCCACAAACTATATATTGTCTACAAAACTAAACATCCTTAGCCAAAACTAACCATTCTTAGCCTAATGCACACTGAATTAGAGGCATTTGCATGTCAATAATCTACTGCCCATTAGAGAGTAACTCATATCAATTTCCTGAGATAGAACAACACTAGTAGTAGGAATACTTGGATGCAAATGATTAGGGACTTGAAGGTACTACCACGCATATTCATTCTGATGAGTAAATCAAGGAACCAAGGGAGTCAGTAGTCAATAATCATCCTATAGGAAGAGGGTTGATAGTGATATGTGGGAAATTCAAGGTGGTAGAATGGGTAACAGTGAAGAGGACATAGAGATTATCCAATGAACCAAGTAACTATTTGGCTTTGAGAGATCTATCTGAATAGCTAGATTTGACACATGTTGATGAGGTAGGTTCTGGAACAAGTTCAAGGTTAACGCTTTGGTAAAGAAGAGCAAGAGGGAGAACAGAATTGATTTTCAGGAGACAAAAAATGGTTGTGTTTACTGAATGTACCCAGACACATACAAAATTTAATAACATGTACGGAATGTTTAAAGGCAAGGATTTATGCCAACTGTTCACACGTGCAATTCTATTTGATTTTTATTAAATCCTCCAAAGATACAGTTCTTTTTATGGATGAGACATAAATTATTTTGTGACCACCTATAATTACACAGTTATTTTATCATAGCACAGGTGTGATACCAACTCACATGTATCTGATTTCAAAGTTGACTGCTCCTTGGTCTACAGGAGAGGTTTGATAGAAGGACTTTAAAAACAGAGTCCAAGGAAGAAAGAGGAAGGCAGGTGAAATTGAAACAATTTTATGACCTTAATACTGCTTTGTGGCTCACATGTACCTTTGGCTATAATTTGGGGCTGATGCATAGAATAGAGAGCACAGCAAGTTCAGTGATTTGGCAGCAAGTCGACCCTGCAATTGGGTGGAATTTCTTTCAAATCTGATGCTACTGGAGGAGGATTTTTTCATCTGAAAGACTTTTCCACCCAGAAAACATGCCATGTTTTTAGGACAGTAGATTAAAACTCAAAATTAACCAAGAAATATATTAATATCCTTGCCTATATTTAGTCAAGTGCAGTCAGTCATTTCTGTTATAAGTTGACATTTGGGAATTAGTTCGAGAAGGTGTTAAACAGAGCTTCTCATCCTCTAAGCAAATATGTACAATTTGAGATTCTCTTTCTGTGTTCAGCCTTTCAGTAGAAATTTCAAAAACATTCTAAATAAGTCAGAAGGAGGAAGAATGGGAAAATAGAGCTCATTTGCATTAGTGTTCCACTATGACAAAATACCAGATATAATCAACTCACAAAGAGAAAAGGTTTATTTTGACTCATGTTTTGAGGTTTCAGTCAAAGATCAACTAGCCCCTTAGCTTTGGGCTTGTGAACCTCATGGCAAGAACATGTGACAGACCCAGACTGCTCACACTGGAAATCAGGAGGCAAAAAGTAAGAGTGAGATAGGAAGCAAATCTCACAGTCTCCCAGTAGGGCATGCCCCCAAGACATAAGAACACCTGGCACTGCCCATGTACTGGAACACTTAACTTCTCCCAGCAGTGCCATCCTGGGGATGAGCCTGGAGCACATGGACTTGAGGGACAGTCCAGGTCTAGTTCATGGAAATTCTAGATTTTCAGCACTTTAAAGGCAGCCATCAGTCACTTAAACACAGTTTTGCATTTTCCAGCTCTCAGATCTTCCCTTTGATGACTCCAGTCACAAATATGTGATGCTTGACCTTGGAGTGCCCAGTGGATTGCAGGGGAAGTGGACTAATTTTTGCTTCCCTTGAATATTTTCATCTAGACAAATTACAGTATTCAGACCATTTAAAGTAAATGGATGTCTCTGTGAGTAAGGGTTAATATAGAAGAGGAATGAAACATCTCATTTACAGAAAACCAAGGTATTTTAGAGTGAAAAGGACTGTAGAGGATAACCTCTCCTATTTATTGGTTAAAACACAAGGAGAAAAAGGCATGTTTATATTCCCTTAATAACAGAATTGGGCTGAGAATTTAAGTGCCTGAGTTTTTGAAATTTTTATGTGCTATATAATATCTTTCCTTAGTATTTTTCATAAATACTTTAATCTATCTCTACTATATATATTATATATACATAGAAATGTTACATAGTATAATATAAACTATGTATAACAAAGTATATATATGGATATATAGTATATTGTATGATATATTATAGACTGTATTGTATATAACATAAACAGTATATGGTATATCTATAAAGTATTCATCTACCATATCTATAACATATACTATCTATGTAGAATACTATGTATGCATATATCATATTCATATATATCTATAGGGTGTATTTATATATCCATGTATCTATACTTCCATACACTATAGTGAGGAGAGTAGCAACTGATTTTTCATAGCATTTACCTTGTTTTCAAAGTTATTTCCACTGGGTTATATTCCAGTGTTGCTAAAATAGCCCTTCCTGGAAATATTGTCATCAACTATGTTTTACAGATGATGAAACTAAGACTAAAGAAGGTAAGAAATGTGAACTTGATCAAAGTTGCCCAAAAAACACATTCTGGAGCTCAGATCTAAATACTGATTCTTTGACTACTGAATATATACTTCTTCTAATGTATTGATCATAGAGATACATGTAATATGCATTCTATTTGCAATACTTTTGAGAATAAAAGAAGATATTTAGTGATTTCACTCATTGTTATATGTTGGATAACCTGAGGTAGGACATGAGGTCATTCTTTCATTCACCCTATAGTTCTTGATCAACCAAGAATGTGTCAGATGTCTACGAACAGGGAAGTTATGGGAAAGCACCAAGCATATCCTATTCTATTGAAATGTTAAAATCTTGCAAAAATTCTTCACAATCAAATGGTGGTAATTACAATATTGTTGATTGAGAATACAGTAATGGAGCATGCTAGAGTTCCTGGGAGCTTGAGGAAAGGACCTCACCCTATGTGTTAGTTTGGGAGGGTTTGAACAAGCTATTGTAAAGCTGATAACTCAATGTGAGTAGATATTAGGAAAATAAATAAGGTCTGGGAAAAGCGATGTGGACCAAAGAGACTTTTATGTTAAAGGAACAGTGTGTACATCACTTGCAGGAAGAGCATAGAATGTGTATGGGAATACTCTTCTTTCCATACAGTTGATCATCCAATTATCAAAATTATTCAAGAAATATAAGCTGCTGGTCTATAGTGAGAATTTATTTTCATAACATTTGGTAGTGAAAATAATAAATATGTCTCTGCACAGGCAGCATATGTTAAATACAAGACTAATTGTGAAACTAAATGGAACATTCATAGTGGCACCTGAAAAAATGGAATGATAGTAAAGAGCCATTTCTTTCCTACTAAGAAATTACATTATGGAAATTGTGCCATCAGAATAAATTAGTAGATGACTTAAACAATTCACTGCCAGCAAACAAATGCATGAAGTAAGTTTCATGAGTAAGGTTAATAGTGGAGTAATGTTTGTTCAGTTTATGAGAAATGCTAAAAGGACTGAATGAGGATAAGATCAAAGCTGCAAAAGGAGCTTCAGATTTATACAAGAGGAAAGCAAGTACGTATGTTAGGGGGCTAAAGTTTATTGAGTTGAATGAGCTTGTATGTGTGTGTGTGTGTGTGTGTGTGTGTGTGTGTGTGTTTGTTTATTTAGATATTTTTTTGAGACAAGGTTTCACTTTGTAGTTCAAACTGGCCCCGAACTCACTATGTAGCCCAGGAGAGCCTGAAACTCACAGCAATCCACCAGCCTCTGCCTCCTGAGTGCTGGAATTACAGGTGTGAGCCATCACACTCAACATTGTGCTGTGTGTTACTGATGCTGGTGGGCATAAGTCACCACATGCTGCATTGTTGTGTGTGGTGTCTGGGGACTAAGGACTTCGTGCTTTCAAGGCAGGCTCCAAAACCACTGAGCTAAATCCCCGGGGATGCATGAAATTCTGTCTGTGCCCACCATTTTTAAGTCTTTCACCAGGTGTATCTTTATTATTCACTTTTGTCTTGAAAGATGCCAGATATGATCACAACCACTGTTAAAACACCGGTAAGTCGCGGTGAAGTGTCTGGTTGGTGAACTTTCCTTTTACTCTTAAGTAGAGTTCTGCCATCCTTTGTTTTCACAGTACATTTCACAGCCATTTCTTCAAGACGGCAGCTGGGCTGAGATGGTCACCAGGGGTTTACCGTGTGGCTGTGTGGAGCGCGGGGCCATCTGAGAGCAGCTGAGCAAGCCCAGAGCTGTCCAGTGCTCCCTGAATTGCTCTCCTGAAGCCCATTCTTTTATTTCCCACTGACTGGGAGGGGAGGAAAGGGAATAGCAGTGATCTGAAATGACAGACACACTGGATTTCGGAGCTAATTTGCAAGGGAGGACACAGTTTTTCCACTTTAAGAACAAAGGGACAGAGTACCCCACAGACAGTCCTCTGACTTTTAATGGAGCCAAATGAGAGTGTCTTCACACTGGGCAGACTTGTGTGGAAGGACCATTTGGGTTGCTCACACCCTCACCTCCTGAGGGTAGCAAGGCCTCACATTTTCTCTTCCTTGTCAGTAGAAGCTTGACATCTCAGCTTTATTCAGTTTGTTGGTAACCTGTGCTACTCAGACTCTCTATTTCCCAGGAAAGTAATTGCCTTGTTCTTTTAGTGGCTAAAAACAGAGAAACTATCTTTAGGAAAGCCCCAGGATATATTTTAAGGCAAATAGGTTTTCCTACTTGGATCATCAACTACAGAGTTAGCAGCTAAACTTGAAATTTCTTAGCAAAATATTCTTTCTGTGCTAGCTTCAGAGGGAGGATTGAAATGCAGTCTGACATGATTATATCCAGGTAAATATCTGAGGGGGGGGCAGCTTCAGTAAATCTGGGAAACTGTTATGCATTGTGTAATTGTCAATCTATGTCTCCCCTCCCTTCCCTTTTCCTAGAGAAGTCTGAGGTTTTTCCCTCTATTTAAGATTATACTCTTTCTGCTTATACATTTTCTTACAGAGTTGTCAAATTGTAAAATTTAACCATTTTCTCAGAAAAGATTTTGTTAGTGTGCATCTATATATCTGGGTTAAATTTTCATTATTTTCCTGCTCACTTCGAAGGACCACACTTTCCTGCTTTGTATGGGTTGGTATTTCTACTTGGAATATTCTCTGGGTTTTCTCGTTTGAGAAAATTGCCTTCCCCCTTAAACACTGAACTTAAACTTTACCTTTTCATTGAACTTTCCCAGTTCCCTTCACATTCCAACGTACTCCTCTCTGTCTGTCCCTTTGTGAGCATTTCTGGCCTCCATACTGTCCCTCGGCACATTGTCACATCTTCTCTTCTGTAGCTATCTCCTACGTAACACTGGGATTCCTTAAAGGCAAGAGTTGATATCTTTCTTGCTTCTGTTGCTTTGCACAGTGTTTGGTACACAAAGAACACTGTAAATGAGTGCCCAGTATTCTTGTTCATGTTTATGTCATTTATTTTTCCAAGGTTCTTTCATTTCCTATCCACATGATGTATAATTTTTGCCTGTGTCAGATAATCTTTACATAATTATCTCCTTTACTTTATATTCTTGTGATGTGTAATTTTTGTCTCTAGTGAACAATCTTAAAATAATTATATATAAGCTCTCACTGAGAACCAGGGATAGAGACACAGATCGGTGTGACAGCACTCAACACACACCTGCTACGTCTCCTGGATTTATCTCTTCACTGTGTATTTAATAGGACTGAACAGTCATTGGTTCGGTTCTGATGTTAGGACGGAAACAAGTCCCAGTTGGTTCCCTTAATAACAATGAAGGTCTAGAAGATGGATTTGCTGTTGGATCTATCCATATTGGCCTTTTTAATACAGTGGAACTCTTTGCTCCTAGGTTAGAATTTACTTAAAGTTATCACCGTGTTTTGAGTTTTTGGTCATGCTAAAATATGTGTAAAATATCAGCCTGACTCCCTGGAGTTAGATAGGTTCATGGTATCACAATTGCCTTTGTTCCCAGAGTCAGGCTTGGAAACTGTCCCCACCACAGAGAGGGTCTGAGTGCTCTTAGCAGTGACCACTATTCCTCAAGGCTGTTGCTCAAGGCTCTGGGTGGAAACAGAGACCAAGACCTGGTATAGTCAAATGATGCAAGAAGCCAAATGATTAGGCAGTGCAGGAGCATCTGAGTTGGGCTTTCTGAGGAGTAGAGTGATAAAAGGATGTTGGTGCACAGGTTTTTATTTATGAGTAGAGGAAGTACTGCTAAGGAAATGGGAAGTGAGACAGGAATAGAAAGATGGCTGGTGTTGTGCACTTTATTGGTGACAGCAACTCAGTTCTTGTGGAGAATTTTGGGTGACTGTATAACAAGATTGTTTCAGCCAGAGAATGGGCCACTGGAGAGAGGCTATTTTGACAAAAATTGTATTTCCTAGCACTTCCTCTTGCTGGTCACCCCTCGGCCTCAGAGATACAGGTCTTGACAGTGGAAATCAGGCAGACATGTCCTGAAATGTTAAGGTTTCCAAAGGAAGGAAGGAAAATGGCAGCATCTACCCCACGGAGAAGCGGGGGCAGGCTGCCTGGTGCTCCACTGTGGCCCTCAGACAGCACATCTGCTATGTCAGGCCACTTGTGTGCACTTGTGAGAGATAATGTTAGAGCCACTTTCGTGGTCTAAGTACCTCTCCTACTTCAAGCATGTGGAAAATTTAAGGTAGTAGTAAGGGTTTTTTTGAGGAGGATATAACTGGAGAAATCTGCCCTGACTCTTTCCTCTTCTCCTCAACTGGTGGGCGCCTGCACTCCCATCTTCTCAGGTGTGGAGTTCAACAGTCTGGGGGTATGGAGGGTATGAAGTGTATCTTTCATAGTCTAGTGACAGAATGGACTGGAAGCTGAGTTTCTCTTGGGGAAACTGAGAGCTGAAGTGACTGGTGAACTGCTTCAGAAGAAAGGGAAGGGAAGATATTACTGTAGGGGTGGCAGGCTGTGCTCTCCGCAGAGCTGTTGGGAGTCTCTCTCCATGACCGGAGTGACAGGATGTGGTCTGGATGGGGTGATGAGGTGATGAGAGGAAGTGGATTGCAAGGAAACCAGGGGTGAGGCTCCAGGAGCACCTCTAGAAGAGCTGGCTGGAGCGTTCTGTCCACTACAGCTTGCACTGCGCCTCTTTCATCACCTGTGAGTCACTGCTGTGTGACCAGGTTTGGCTCTTGCTTCAGGTCAGGCCCTCAGCTGTCTGGTGGAACTTACATCATGGAAGGTGATCTGCTTTCCTCAGTCTACTGATTCAAATGCTACTCTCATTTATAAGTACTCTCACAGAAACATCTCCGCTATCTGAACAGGTGTTTGGGTCTTTGTCTGCCAGTGAAGTGGACATAAAAATAGCTACCACATCACAGTCCACATTTTTTTTTGCCTCAGGGCTTGTATAGAAATTAAATGAGAAAAGCATGACATGGGAGCAGCACCAACTCTCCGTCCTTCCCTCTCCCTTTTCTTACCTCCATCTCTTTGTTCCTTTCTCACTCTTTTCTTCTTCTCCTTCCTTCCCTGTTTCTCCCTCTCCCTTATTATTCCTTCCCCAACCTTCTATGTACAGAAGATCACATATACAAACAAATACTGCTCTGCTTTGAGTTGAACTTTTTTTCTTGACAGTCTTTACTGAATTCCAGAGCCGAAGTAGATGCTGCAAATGAAGAACTGGCTTTTCTCCAGATGAGATGTGTGAAAACAAGATACTTTTCTTCATTTTCACATATACAAATTGATACTTTACTTATCTGCATATGCCTTATGCAGGCTCAGAGCTGACATACAACCTTTCAAAATATTTTTAGTGAGTGGTACCAAAGTGGTCCACAGGTATTAGAAATCTCTAAAACTATCTCCTGTGCTGAAGCCAATTTCAACACACCTGGCACACTGTATTTGCCATCTGAAAATAGTTCCTTATTCTAATCACGTAATATTCTGACACCAGCCCCCAGGGAGTATCATAAACCATGTCTCCCAGTTTTTTTTTCCTAGTGAACTACATGATTATTGTGTTCATGCCACACTGGTTCATCGTGGACACGCTAACAAGGTAACAGACAAGTGATAGTTCAGTGTTTTTCTGCTGGTGATTACATCTGACAAACAGTATTGCTGGCTGCCTCAGGAAACAGAAAGATTGCTGTCCATGAGACTATGTCAGTAAGTTGAGAGTGTCTTCATAGCTGTCACTTTGCACATGCAAAGGGGACAAGATGATCTAACAAGTAACACAGATACTCACATGTGTGAGAAGACTGGGAAGTGCTGGAGTGTTTTGCTTTTCATACACAATCTCCCATAGTCCTGAGACAAATGTCCCTCTGGCTGACCACTTGGGTGGGCATCTTCTTGTCCTTCGATGTCCCACCCTACTCCACCACTCAGGGAGGAAGAGATTTTTCCATCTGCTGGAGAACTGTTTGCCTCTGGACTATTCGTCTCTGGCTCTTAACTCCCCAGACTAATAAGTATGTGTAGGACACAGAGTCCTCATTTTCTCCAGAAAAATAATATTGTATTTTGAGGGTTTTTCAGGATCCTGTCCTTTTTTTCAACACTCTTTTGGTGAATGAATTTCAACTTAGACCTATGTTTGCTCTAAAAATCTCAAAAATTAGTCACTATTCACAAAATCTAAAGGTTGATTTTAAAGTAATTTATTTTTCAGAAGAGGAGAATTATAAATGACAATTAATTCATTTTTCCTCTTTAAGATATATTCATAGTTTCTATAAATTTCTCAGTTTGTTAAGTGGTTAGAAGTTAGAATATCAAGGACTGAAAATACACTTAAAGTGAAGGCAAAATTTAAAAATCCTTCACTCTTTATTTATAGTCAATGAGGAATAATAGTAAGAAACTATGCTCAGTTATTATGGGGTTTTATAATAAAGCACTGTCAATTATAATATTGGCATAGTAGTTCTTAGGCACTTCAAAATTTGAAGTTAGGTGAATGTGCTTTGGGTTAAGGTAAAGTGGAGTTCTCTTTGATTTTCAATTTTGTTTAGTTTATTTTTGGATTGATCTAAACATTCTCAAAGTGCATTTACACTAATAATAATGAAAATCAAATGTGCTATGTTCAGTTGCATGTATATAATCCTCAAAGAACTTAATTAAGAAGATAATTACTTATTTACACAAGAGGTAACAGAGGCAGAGAGAGAATAAGCAGTTTACCAAAAGTCTAAGAGCCATCAATGAAGGTATTGGAACTGTCACCCAAATTGACTGATGGCTTCTCATCCTTTAATCTTACTCAGAGGAAGAGTTCATTTGCAAACAATAAAGAGTTAATTTGTATTTCTATCAAGTCTATAGAGGTATGTAACTTTAACAACTGGATATTTGTGAAAGGCTTTGTACCAAGATGAATCCCCTGACAATCTTTCCGCATCGTCTTATCTCTAAACAGCATACTCTTGGCTACTTCACTGGACTTTTAACATTTTTAGGATTAGCTTCCACATGTTTCTGTTCTCCAAAATTTTGTTGTTCAAATGATCTTCTTAAGTATACAACATTAAAAAATGGAAAAATGAAATATAACTGTATGGGGATTTCAAAAAGGAACAGATACAAGAATATTCTTTCATCCAAACATCTGTACTTGGAAATGTATTTGAAGATATTTTCAGGTTTTTTTCTATATATCAGTTTACCTTTCTACAAACATGAAAGTCTACTGTGGTTGTGTGTGTGTGTGTGTGTGTGTGTGTGTGTGTGTGTGTGCACGCGCACCTGTGTATGTGCATGTCTGTTATGCCTTATTCCTTCTCAGGTATGAGTAGGGAAGGGATATCATGTGAACACATAAACCAGACATGCAGAGAACCAGCATGATGGAAGGAAAAGGGCACAGCCTCAGGAGGAGAGGATGGGGCTGGATCCACTTTATAGGGATTATGAATTTTGGGTTAACTTAAACAGAGACATTTGGAGAAAATTCACGGTGTATGGTGACCTGAGCTGGTGTTGACCACTGTGAAGTGTACATGTGTGTACTGCACTAAAACTTTAATGTCTCTCTATTTTCAAGCGTATGTTTCCCTTTTATAAAGTAATGTCTTTTAGGGTCCTTTATTTTTATTTCATGGACCTATAATGTCTCTCCATTGTCCTCAGGGTATCATGACTTCCTTAGTTTGCCAGGAAAGGCCCTTTACTCTCTGACACCAATTTATTTTGCCATTTGTCTGCCAGTATTTTCCTACATAAATCCTTCCTTTCACGTAAACAGGAGTGCTTAGTGTGCCCCACAGTCTTTTCAATTTGCTTTTCTTTTAGAAAGTCTCCTCTCCTCTGCATTTAGTGCTACCAGGCATTCTTTCAGAATGGACTAAAACCCCTTTTGTAAGCTTCCTAACCCAGGAACATAGGTGTTCTATCCTGTGGACTTCCAAGTTCTAACTAGAAGCAGTTTACCATCAACTTATCATGCACATTTTCTCTAGATATGTTTCATTTAACCCATTTTGAAACATTGGTGTTTTGTATTTTTTCCTTGCATTTTTTTCTGACTTTAAAAGATCTATATGTTTTTCATTCTTGCTATGTGTGTATCTACTGTGTACCTGCTTTTGTTCTCTACTGTCTACTCCCACTGGACCTGAGTTACAGAAACAGTCTTGAAGCTCGAATAGACTGTCAAGGTCACGCAGAGCGGCCAGCCGGGCTCTGGAGCCCCTGATCTAGATGGCGGATCCAACGGCCCCACGGAGTTTGGCAGTGATGCCTTTGTTACTATTTCTAATTTTACTTACTTCTCCACAGGGTTTGTTCACTCCCCTTAGATTCTGCGGGACTCCTTCCTCTCCGTGGTCTCTCTGCACCCTCGCTCCTTTCTTTGCTAGTTGTCTTCTACTAACACTTCCTGTATTGGTGGCCAGAGTTTTGTCTTCATCAGTTTCCCATGCTTTCTCTACAGCCCGTTTCTTTGTGTAGTGTATTTTGTATCTGGCCGTTAGAAGCACAATACCCCAGTCCACAATCAGGGATAACACCAGTAAGTGTCAGAGCTACTTATTTATTTGTAAGTGCTGTTGTAAGCACTTGGGAATGACTTTTTAAATGATTAGACTCACCCAAAGTCGCTCTCTTGTAGAGGTCAGACCCAGACACTTACATTTTTGTACTGTGGGCTGGCTGTGTGTGGCAAGGTAGCATTTCAGTTATCTGAAAGTGACTTGCTTATAATTCACAGCCCATTTTATATTTTCTGAAAATATCCATGATCTATGATTATTGATATGTCATTAATAGAACAGTTTTGAAATATGATAGCTTGGAAAAGTGTGGCTTTATAGATGTATTTGTTTCCTTGACTTTACCTGTGAGTATATATTTCATAGGAGATGAAGCAAACATATGTGCATCTATATCTTTATATCTTATAAATGAAAGTGAGTCTGCAGTTGTAATTTTTATGTCCAAAATAAAGTCAGCATCCGAGTGATAAATGCAACACTACTATTTATATGAACATCATGTCAATATTATATAATATATGTGATATCTCTCTATATCTATACTTTTTGTGGTGCTGGAGATTTAACTAGAGCCTCATGCATGCTAGATAAAGGCTCTACCAATGAGCCAATTACATATATTTTATCAATTGTTTACTAATAAATACTTCTATGAATTTGACCTGTGAATCATTCTGGAAGTCCTTTGCTTTATTTAGCCAGCTCCTTTTGTCAGTGAGAGAGCTGGTGATTGTGGTGGTGTCTGTGTGTGTGTGTGTGTGTGTGTGTGTGTGTATGTGTGTTTGGTTTTCATTACAATCTGAATATGATCCTGGAAGTATGTCATTCATCATCTGTCATAAAAAAGACATGTTGAACATTGCTGCATTGGGCTATTTTTATACTTATGTGTGCTTAAATCTTTTCCTTATTTGATAGCTCTTGAATCTACATCATAACCCAGGATCCCTTTTGTGGGATTACAGACAAATGTGTGCAGCCACCTACTGGGCTCATCATGTGATGTCTCTCAGGCTTCCAGAGACTTGGCCTGTCTAAAGCTGAACTCATTTTCATTCCCACTCACCACCTTAGCTCCCTTTACTTCAGTGGTTCCTTTGGTTATGTTACTATTGTCTGGTCTGTTATGCAGTAGGAATAATGTTCAGTGTCTCTAGTTTAGTAGCCTAGTCCTGTTTATCTAGTAAATATCCCTGAAAGTGTTTACTTTTTCCCTTTCTCCCTATCTGCATCCTAATACAGTCCCTCATCATTCCTGTTGGGATATTTCATAGCCCAGTGGCTCTCAAACATTAGCACACATCAAAACTATTAAAATGTAAATGGTTATGTCCCAATTCCAGCAATTCTGATTCAGTGAATCTAGGGATAGAGGCACTGATGGTAGCAAAATTTAATACTTCAATAAAATAGATGTTCTTCTGAGAAAGTCTTCATTTCTCCTTTAAAAGAGGGAAAATATTCTGTAACACCCTGATGATGGACACATACCCTAAATGTGTTTAAATTTATGGAATGAACAGTATTAAAAGTGAAAATTAATGTAAACTATGGACTCTCACCAAGCAATAATAATGCACCATTGTTGATCCAGTTCTAGCAAATGTACAGTCTCCTGTCGGCTCTGGGGGGAAGTCTGTGCATATGTTGGGGCGGGCATATTTTCATTGTCTATGCCTTCCATTCAGTTTTTCGGTGAATATAAAATTACTCTGAAAATAAAATGTATGTTTTAAGAACTTATTATCCAAAGCTTATCACATTTAATGTACAGAATGAATGATGTAACTCTAAAATATTTGTACTTTGCACTTGACTTCTCACAGATCTCCCATTTAGCTCTTTTTCTCACTGCAGCAGAATGTATGTTAAACATAGAATGCAGGAACAGAGAGAGAATTGTGACCTACACAAGAATTATGGATCAGGAATTCCACCACATGAAGCCCATCAACTCAAGAAGAGAGACATACATTTTCACATGAGATTTTGAATAAATTCAACTTCATTATTATGGCACTGAAGATGCTGACCACAGCCATTTGCTCTGTAAAGTCAATTTTCCACCCTACCATTCTTGGCCATTCTTGGGAAATTTTACTCAGCCCTGGGATCCCATTGAGAAACACATGTTCTTATCACAGAATTCCTCCACCTGCCAAGTATGGTGGGCGGCACACAGTGACTATGATTCCTGGAGATGACATCGGAGACGAACTCATGGTGCATGTCAAGACCGTGTTCCAACGTGCATGTGTGCCTGTGGATTTTGAGGAGGTGCAGGTGACCACCACATCTTGTAAGGAGGAAATTCACAATGCCATCCTGGCAGTCCGTCGAAACTCTGTGGCTATAAAGGGCAACATTAAAAGGGACCACACCCAGCCACCTTCTCATAAATCATTTAACAACATGTTGCGTACCACCCTAGATCTTTATGCCAATGTTTCTCATTTTAAGAATCTACCAAACGTGATGACTCGTCACCAGGACATAGACATCTTGGTTATTCGGGAGAACACAGAGGGTGAGTACAGCAACTTAGAGCATGAAAGTGTAACAGGAGTGATTGAAAGCCTAAAGATCATTACAAAGGCCAAGTCTTTGCGCATTGCTAAATATGCCTTCGAGCTGGCCCAGAAGATGGGGCGCAAAAAAGTGACTGTTGTGCACAAGGCCAACATCATGAAACTAGGAGATGGACTCTTTCTCCAGTGCTGTAAGGAGGTGGCATCCCGCTATCCCCACATCACCTTAGAGAGCATGGTTGTAGACAATGCCACCATGCAGTTGGTGTCCCGACCTCAGCAGTTTGATGTCATGTTGATGCCCAATCTTTATGGCAACATTGTCAGCAATATCTGTACAGGGTTGATTGGGGGATCAGGTCTTGTACCTGCAGCCAACTATGGGTACTTATATGCAGTGTTTGAGACGGCGTCAAGGCAACTAAACGAGAATTCAGATAAGAACAAAGCCAATCCTACTGCCATGCTCCTAGCAAGTTGCATTATGTTGGATTACCTCAAACTCCACTCACATGCTGCCAGGATTCGTACTGCAGTCTTGGCAGCCATAAGCAATAAAAATATTCAAACGCCAGGTGGTGGAGGCAAGGGTACCACAGTGGAAATAATTCAGAGCATCATGGGTCACCTCCAGAGTGCCAAATAAATGATCAGTGCCTTGCAAACCATTGTTATCCAAAGTCTTTTCTGTCCTGCTCCTTCCTTACATTCTCCTCCTCTTGGTGAATGGGGGCTCCGGAACAAGCTGTCCTCCCCTTCCGTAGAGCACTCACCTGGTGTGCAGAAGGCCCTAGGTTCAGTCCCGAGGATCGCCACACATACATGTCATAAACCTTGTTTATTTAAATCAGCCATACTGATTTCATTGTAAATGAGATGAGGACATTCTTCTCTTCTTAAATCTACAATTCTCCCTTCTTATGATAAGATATACTGACTAAATCAGAGCTGTTTGTGGGGTACAAGGCCTTTTCCAGAACCTGGTGCACTGATTTCAAGGTGGTTAAAATTCAACAGAGTAGTCCACAGACAAGTCTGACTTTTCTCCAGAAGATGTTAATGAGTTAATTAGTGTGATAACTCTGCCTACAAAGTACACATTGCAACTTTATTAATAAGGTGTCATGAAACTGAGCTATCACAGATGGCTTCTATTCCTTCTTCAGTATTCCATCCATAGTTTTGTTTCAGAGCTTTTCTTTAGGAATTTTTCTTGGGTTTTTCTTCACACACAGAAATTCCTGGGCACTGTAGCTGTCCTGGAGGGGGAATTTTTGAAGTTCTTTGGGTTGGGCTTGGACCTGTAGAGATCAAATCTCTTTGTAGCCACTAGGCTACACTTCTTTGCTGTCCAAATGGAACCGTGGACTTTTGAATGTATGCTCAGTGCCTCTGAAGCTTCTCATGGTTCAGTGTGAAAAACAAAATACCTTAAGTGAAGATGGACATTTGCCATCATGTTATTACAGGGAATTTATACTTCTTTTGAAGTCTTCATAGGGAAAAAAAATTTATTACTTGGAATTTTTGTTATATGAAAATTTTTTAAAATAATGATTATAAATCTTACAGTAATAGTCTTATCAGAAGGAATGACCTGCAGATAGAAATAAGGTTTAGAAAAGTAGGAAATTCTGTGTTTTGTAAACCTGCTATCTCATCTATAACCTTTGAATATAACTGTGCTTCATGTGTCAGAAATTGAAGACATTTCTGTTGAACCAAAAAATTTCCTGTAGTCTCCATGAAGTTTTAACTTGGTGTGAATATCTTAACTGCTAATTATATCTGAAGTTAAGGCCAGAGTTTGGAAATCAAAAAGCTACTTGGAGGGAATTTAGTTTGATGAGGAAGTGACTACAGTCATCCCTATCTAGAAGTCTTTACAAAAATAAAGCAAGCAGGAAAGGTAAAATAATCAGGAAAGTGCCCTTTTGGATAGTTAAACAGCTGTTATCCAGTAGAAATGTCAGCAGCCTGTGTGACATCCACCTTGGGGCAATTAGGACCTGCTTTGGTGGTGTGGTTTGACCTGTGGACAAGGAATAGATTTCGACCTTCAGGCCTCTCACCTGAGTGTCACACTCATCTACAGTACCTTGACTTTTACCACCCACACTGTAAACCTGCCCCTCACAACTAGTGTAGCCACAGATGGTGGCCTGCCAGCAGCTTCTATTTAATGGTGGGAGTTTATGTGTCATTTCAGCTACAATTTCCATTTCTGTTACTGAATCTAATATCTCCCCCATAAAAGGGAAAAAGTTCTTGGATCAGACTTCTGTATGGCTCCCGGTATTCTACTGAAGAATATTCATTCCACTTCCATTGCCAGATATACCTGCTTGGCTATGAGTCATGTGTCTTTCCTATTCTCCTTCATAGTCCTTGGGAGAGTGATGGTTCATAAAATGTAAGTAAGATAGGTCTGGTGATTGAATTAAAAAATAAGTGCTATGGTTAATCCTGCCTCACTTTTCTTATGTCTAACGTGCAGAGATTGCTGATCTTACCTTGCAGAGTTGTTTGAATGACTGAGAGGGATAATGCATATGCACTTCCTAGCACTGTGGATACAACCTGGTGTGTTTTCTACATTACTGTATGTATAATTACATCATCACAAATTGTGATGAAGAAGAGGAGAAAGGAAATTAGATGAGGAAGAAACTTCAGAATAAGCCACAGGGTAGAAATCTATGTGAGGTATTCCAGACGAGAGCAAAAAAGTTAAGCCAGATGTAAAAGACTCAGAGCCATCAACCTGAAGATGAAAAGCTCAAGATCCATCAGAAAAAGACCTATCTCTGTAGAAGACATTGTGGCAAACATGCAGGTGAGCAAAGATGATGGATTTGCCCTGTGAAACGATTATGAGAACAATTCCTTCCAGATGCCTGACAAGGATGCTATACAGGATTGCCGGCACAGGGGGAGTCTCAGCTACAGTGCAGGCCAATCCTGACCCATGCAGAGTGCTGGTCAGTGCCCCCTGCAGCTCTCCCGGAGACTGCGTGAACAGTGTGCTAACACTGCCCATCCTGTTTCAGTTATGGAGCAGTTCAGATCTGGCTTTCTAGTATTCAGAGTCACAATTTTCCTACCATGTCTCATAAGTAGTATCCAGGTTCCATATTAATATATATTTTCTAAAACACCTGTTTCAGAATCCTCATTTAGTTTTGAAAGATGAAACCCATCCTTGGCTTGATTTCAGCTGCTCGTGGAAAGTTAGGATAGGACAGAGATTATACTGGTCAGGCGTGGGAGTAGTGGGAAGACAGAAATACACGTGGCATAAACTCAGTGTTGAAATAAAATAAGTAAAGTTTAAATAAAATTGTTGATTAAGCATTATCAATGTATACCATTCAAAAAGATAATCACAAAAATACTGGGTGAATTACATTAATTTACCATAGATTATTGGTTTATAACCAATCTTCTACCAGGGAGAAAAGTATCAAATACATCGTGTCCATCTCTCTCCCTTTTGCTTCTTGAATCCTGTAGCCACTTTCCCCTCAGCACCTCCTTTCTCTTTAACTTCTCTCACATCAGAAACCTCACTTTCTCTGACTGCCAGTGCATCTGATGACTTCTGTCCAGCCTGTTGGTTAGTGGCCTTCGATCTGTTTTCTGCAATGTGCCCTGCATGATCTTCAGTCCCACTGCAGCAGCTGAGTGTCACGAGTCTTGTCACTTCCCAATTTAAAATCTCTTACAGGTTTTCCTTTGCCTTTTAGAGAAAGTCAGCTGAGTGCACACAGTACTGCACAGGACGGTGCAGCAGGCAATAGTGTAGTAGAGTCATTCATCAATAGAACCTCAGAACCTAAGACAGGGTCAGATCTTCACCTGTATCACAATTTAAAATGAAGGGAGGATAGAGACAGGGTGGAGGGCAAGAGGAAGGAAAGAAGGAAGGAAGGAAGAGTGAAAGGAAAACGCCCTTAGAGGACCCCTTGTCTTAGAGGTTGAAGGAAAGAAGGTCTCACATTCAGTATTAGGAGTTTAGAGTGGGGTAATTAAATCTCTAAGCCAGTGATGGGGTGCCTGTGGAGACCTAGTGCCCAAATGGAAACCCTAACCCCACGTATTTATCACAAAGTGCCAACCCTGCAATTAAACACTAATGAGTTATCATGAATAACGTTATCACCGAGCACCAGTGCTCCTTTCTGAGTGTGTGCCTGGGCCCTGCGTGTGCTGCTAATACTCAGCTCCTGAGCGATGCCAGGGTGACTTGGCTTGGGGTCAGCAGACATGGCTCCATGTGCCCATTGTGACTGGCAAGGCACTTTTCACATCAAAATGAATTTACTTACTCTGCAATGGGAAGCCACATGTACCACACTTGTCATCATGCCAGGAACTGCAAGCGAAAGGGAGAAAAGTGTGGGAAAGTGGCTCAGCTTCACAAAACCAATCCAAATAGGAATGTCTTATTAGAAATTTTGCAAATGCTTAAAAATCAACATGGTCTGAGTAAAAATATTGCCTATGGCCAAAAACTCTCGTCTGGACTCTGCACAGCCTGACTATCTGGTCTGTTGCCTTTAATGCCAAACTTCACTCCTGCAAGATGTGTGCAAATGAATGAATGTTGTCACAAAAGGGCCATTTCACATACATCCAAATACAAAGGTAGTAGTGTCCTCTTTCCAGAAAAAACCAATGCCTTAAAATAAAATCTTTATATGTGCCCTTATCTTACTCTGTCTCTCAGTTGTATAGTTTTGAACAACAAGAAACTATTTAGGGGAGAAAAAAATGACATTAATTATTTGGCTTCATATTTTCATAGAAATTATCTGGAGGATACATGTTTAAAAGAGTCAAAAACACCGTCAATAATGAATTAGTGATTGACTATGGGAGTAATTTCACAGGTGCAAATGTTGAGTGTCATGATTTAACTTGCCTGTTGTGATGATTATTTCACAGGACAAATGTACACTGTGTCACCTGGCTAAGCCTGAAATACACACAAATACAAGTCATCATGATATCTCTATTATGCCAGAAAATGTGAATGCTTAGATATGATTTAAAAGCCCTGAAAGGTTGGCTTTTGGTCACACACAGGTATCACAGATACCTATGCCCATTAGCCCAATATGGAAAGCAGTAACCCTAAGAGGTTGTGAGTTGGTTCTTGTGGCTCTTTGGAAAGGCACGAAACACAGATGCCAGCACGACTTCGTCGGCAGTGCTTACGTGGAATGATGATGGACTTGCAGACTTAGACAACCTGAAAAGTGGTTCCGGATTGGGGGAAACCCTGAGCTCGAGATAGCTGTGTGGAGATTAAATGAAATCATTGAATGAGCTTATATTCTAAAAAGTTATATTTCCTAGTTAATGTATTATTTATCACAGTTTATTAATAATGTATAATTTTCATAACATTAATCCATAAATCAAATATAAATATATAGAGTGATAAAATATATGGTGCCTGCTCAGATTTTTTAAAGATGTTGAACAAAGGTAAAAGGGGAGTAGGTAAAATAAAGAAGGCAGAGAAAAACTTTGCTAGTAAAAACAAAACAATGAAAACAAAGCTTTTGTACATATTGGGGTTGGGTGGCCAGGGGAATGGGAGAAGTGAGAAGCAAGGTGTGTCTTGTACAGGTACAAAGGTATAATGTTGAATGTGACCACACTTCTATCACTGAACACACTTATTTCATCATTTTCACCATATTCTGAAGCCATTCCATAGTTTGTTTTTTCATGACTGTCCTTCTGAGGTATAATAAAAAATCTGGTGACTGGGGGGCCGGGGAGTTACCTCAGTGGTTCTGGTGCCTGTCTTGCAAGTGCAAGGACCCGGGTTCGATCCCCGGTGACCACATACAATACTGGGTGTGAAGACTCACACCCAGCAGCAACCAGTACCACATACCACAGTGCCGGGCGTGGTGGCTCACGCCTGTAATCCCAGCACTTGGAAGGCAGAGGTAGGAGGATTGCTGTGATGTGAGTTTGAGGCTGAGCTCAGGGCCAGCCTGAACTACAAAGTGAGACCCTGTCTCAAAAAAAAAAAAAAAAATCTGGTGAATGCTGCACGTACACATATTAGAGCATGCCCTCATCCACCTTATTCACCAAATCATGTGGCTTTTGGTTCTTCAGAACAGTAGAGCATGGAGCTAAGGCTGTTCCAGGAGGCAGACATTTGAGACAGATGAATGGCAATGTGTCTTTTAATATAATTAATTTTCAAAACTTAAACATTCACTATATTCATTGATCATGCCTCACAGCTATATATTTCAATGATTCTACAAAGTTATCTGTCCATTAATACATTCCTCAAAGTGTAGTGTATTTTGGCTTTTAAAATGATTTTCTTTTTTTAGAAATTGTTATGGGTAAGAGTTACTTTATCATTTTTGGAGTTGTTTCCTATTTAGGCATTTATATTGTTTCCTAAGTGTGGGAAAAGGAAAGAAAGGAAATTTATTTTAGAAATATGCAGTACCAATATTAGAATCAAGATTTCAAAATATATAAATAATATTATAGAAATAAATGAATTAAGAAAACCTATGGCTAGAAAACCTGTGATGCTTCATCTGCTTTTGATCTTTCAAACTCATAAGATACAATATTAGCTAAAACATGTATAGCATACTCAAAAATTAAGTTTTTACCTGCTTCCACAAATATTGGGAAACCTGACTTATAAACAACCTGTTTTCTCAGGCTAAGTCTCTAGGAATGGTCCTTTGCAAGTTTTACAAGTTGTGATGCAACTCTTATTTTGGTCCCTCCTTTATTCTTGCCACAGAAAGATCCTTCTTTATATAGTGATCTTGCCCATTGACACTCTCACTCACATACTCGTTCTTCTCTGCTGTTTGTGCTCTCTGCAGTACACTTCTTGTTTTGAGTTACAAACTGTGCCAAAATGAAGGATGCAGCTTTAAGAATCCATGTGTGTGTGTATATTTCTTTTCAGGAGGGCACAGGGCCAAGGGAATTGACAATCATCAGAAGATGAGTCTTAATGTGTTAAGTATTGTAATACAGGAAAAAGCAAGTTGCTAGGGGACAACAGCAGAAGGGAACCAAAATCCATCCAGGAAAAGATTCTTGAAATCCATTTAGGAGAAAGAAGGAGAGACCTAGGGAAAGTGTGGAAGGGAAGGAGGAAGGAAAGGAGAGAGAGAGAGGGAAGGACATCCTGTATTATCACCAAGACCCTGGTGGTTGGAGGGGTGACCCTGATCTTCCATTGCCTAATATTAAAAATGTTTCTTTTTTCCTCTGTTGTGTCATATTTGCACCTTCTAACTATTGTTGAACCAACATTACCTACTCAACTTCATGCATAAATTGAGATTTTCAAGATTGAAGGTGAACATTTGATTTTGTCGAGTTTCCAGTGATAAATTCTGGAACAGTAGAGTTTCCAGTGATAAATTCTACATTGATTCATCAACCTTATTAGATGCCTCATCATAGTACTGTACCTTGAGATTAAGAAGATCATTATCTTCCTTCAGCTACCTCTCAGCATGACTGTTGTCACCCGAAAGCTATTCTTTACTTTGGCTCATCTCTCTTCCAGCATCACTTTCTGCACAAGCACGTTCTGTCCTTTTGTTCTTTTCAATACTGCTCTGACTTCCCTATCTTCCTAGAGTCCTCCTTGAGAGCTGAACAGACCCCAGCTTTCCTTACCTGGCTCTCAGCCACCTGATCTCATACTGTTGGGGTCTCTTTTTGCTTTTGTAAATGGCTTTGGGATTTCACTTGAAATCCTATGTATCACCATCTCTTATTTCAGCAGCATAATCTACTGATTGTTTTGAGATAACGCTGATAGAAAAGTTTCCTGCCAAGCTCTGGGGTAGTTACACCTACCTTCTTTCTGTAGTGACTGCAGAGTGTGTGCCTTCTGAGTCAGGGATGACATCAGTTAATGGCTGGAGTATTCACCATGGTGCTCAAGTTCAAGAAAAGAAACAGCAGCAGAAACAGCACTTCCAAGGAACGTGACCTTGTCATTCTTCCATCTGATGTTTCCCTTTTCTTTCCCCAGAAAGACACCTTTCCTCCAAAGGACTGTCAACCCCTCCATCTTCCTGTATGAGGCTATTTCCAATCTGTTTAGAGAATTCAAACGTGGACAGCGGAAGGAGCTAGCACTGTGTGACCATGATTATGGTTTTTATCCAGATTGGCAGATGCCTTTTACAGTCTCCAGTGGGGTTTCAGTGGAAAAGAGCTTAAAAAGCACAGGAGGAAGGAAATACTTCTCTCTCTGGATCCCTGCTGACCTGATACCAGTCATCTATTTAAACGGAAATAAACATGCCTTGGGATGCTGTGAGACTATTTCCTGTTTTATTAAGAAATCTGTGTTTAATTTTTCCAGTGTGTGGGATCCCATTCTTTTAGCATTTCCCTGCATGAAGATCAATTAGGACATTTGATGAGAATGCAGGCACTGCCTTCTGCTTCTCATGGGAAGGTGGTGCTTTTGGAGGAAAGGAAGGGATCTGGAGGACTTCCACATACTTAGCCAGAAACATACTGAATTAGCTTTTAATGGGGAAAAGTATCCCGATCAGATATTGTGTGTGCCTGGGTCTTGAGAAATTTCAGCATTAGATATTTTTTTTTCTTTCTGAAAACTTTTTCACCTCCATGACATATAATATCCAGTCAGCAGCGCGCACGTGTGTGTGTGTGTGTGTGTGTGTGTGTGTGTGTGTGTGTGTGTGTAAGGGTCAGACAGTAAACATTTTAAGCATTGTGGACCATATCGTCTCTGTTGCAGCTTCTAAAATCTGGCTTTAAATGAGCTGTACAGTTCCTTTCTCACCACAGCCATACCAACACTTGTTCACTGTGGCTTCTTGATAATTGCCATTCTTTCTGGCATAAGAGGGACTCTTGCTGTTGTTATAGTTTGCATTTCTCTAATGGGCAGAGATGTTTACTATTTTTCTTATATCATTAGTAGAATGTAAACTAGTACAACCATTATGGAAATCCGTATGGCTATTCTCAAAGAACTAAACTTAGAAATTCCATATGACCTAGATATTTCCCTTCTAAGTATCTTTCTGGAAGAATTAAGACAACATACTATAGTGATATTTGCGAACCAATAATTATAGTAGCAAAATTCGTAGTACCTAAATCCTGGAAGCCATCTGTATATCCATCAATAGATGAGCAGATTAAAAAATATGGTATTTGTACATAATGAAATACTGCTCCACATTAAATTTTGAAGCCATTCTTCATCCATGGGCCACACGGAAACAAGCCAGTGGGCTGTGATGCCTGAACCTCTGTTCTGGGCAGAGGGACTTAGGTCATGAGTAAGACAGAAACCTTGGCTTCCTGAAACTTCTATTTTCACAGAGAGGAAACATAGGGAATGAGCATGTGTACAGGTATCGCAAGTTATGTTAAGTTCCAGGAACAAGGAGGAAAGGAAAAGGGAACACATCCCAGCAGAGTGACTGTGTCCAAGAGGCCCTGGGATGGGGGCTGCTCCAGTTGGTCTGAGAAGTCCTTCCGAGGGTGAAGCCCTGATCTGACAAGCGTAAGGAGTGCTTGAAGAAACCTGCAGACTGGCCTGGCTGGAGAGGGTGTTGCAGAGCAGAAGCTGAGAGCCACGGGAGGAGAAAGGATGGAAGCAAAAGTCAGGAGGATCAGGAAGAGGGCTGCGGGTTTATTTCGTGTTTCACTGGCAGACAGTGAGTGTGTTCCAGACGAGGATGACGATGAAGGGTTCTCCTCCTTGGGAAGGTCACTTTGGCTGTCATGTGGATGAAGATGGATGTGGGGAACCAGAGTCAGAAGGACAGTGGCTAGTGTCATCTCTGAGTCCAAGAGACAGGCTTTTCCATGGACTCCTCCCATGCTCTCACAGGAGAAGGTAAGTCTTGGTGATTTAACATAGCTCCCATTGAACTGCTGAGAGAGATCTGCATCAGTAGCATTGCCCGGTAATGAATTCCTTGTGACTCATATTATTTCAGTCATGCTGACAATAGCGGTTTACCAACTTTGGGATAGTTGGCATTATTTCATTCATCTTCAAGTCCAGGAGGTAGATGGCATTCACTCTGGAGCTAGAGAAATGCAGATATGAATTAATAAATTTGGCAGTTGGCCAGCAGCTCTCACAAGTGGTAGGTGGCAGAGGGAGTGGATGGGCACTGTCATTATCTGGTGATTAAGCTTATTATTTGTAAATTTTAACACTGTCCGTCCCCTCTGCATCAGTTATGTACTGCTCCATATCAAAGCTATCCAAAGTTTTTGGGCTCAAAACAGCAATGATATATGATTTCTCATGATTTAGGGGTAGGCTGGACTCAACCACATTTTTCTCCCATTTCTTGTCATTGGCTGAATCATACACAGGCTCCAGACAGACTGAAACTCTTCAGGGCCTGGACATCTGAGCCAGCTTCACCTTTGAAGCTGCTCAGTGCTGTGGCCTGGCTGGGATTTCTCCATTTTATACCATGTGATTTCTGAAACACTAGTAGCCTGGAGAGGCAGGCAGTCTTACTGTGTTGTGTATAGTTCCAGAATTCTAGAAAATTGACTCCAGATATGCAAATGCTTATCAAACCCTTGCTTGTATTGTACTAGAAAGTGCCATTTCCTCAGAGAATGTCATTACTGTGTCCAAAATTAAATTTGAAAGACATTCTAGATCAGGTTATTATGGAGCTCCCGGTATCTCTGACAGCGTTAGCATGACTTCTGTCTTTGTATTTAAGTTTTATTTCATTAAGCATGTTTGTAGTAATACAGTTTATGGTCATCTTGGGGAATCTTTATCTGTAAATACCCCTGCTTGTTTCTTTTTTTAAACTCATTTTCTTTGGTTCACCACCCTCCCTGAAGGTTCTCTTATCCCAATTTTCATTCTTGTGGATATTATTACTCAGTGTGGATTACTTGTGGATATCATTACTCAATGAAGATGCAAGAGAATGTCTTCCTTTTTTGTGATATATCAAGACAATATTACTAATAACCAAAGAGCAATTAAAAAACAGCTATTTATTAATTCATGGTGCTGTGTTACATGCTATGAAGAAATAAAAAACTACAAAGAACTGGATAAGGCCTGGGCCTTTTCCTCAAAATATATAATATCTAGAATAAAATATTATGACATGAGATACCACAGAATTACTATTATTGGAAAGGTGCATAAATTTCAGAAAATTATAAGATTATACCTTTATCTGGTTGCCTAGTTTTCTGAATTGTAGAAAGAATGGAAGCATTTATTGTTCCAGCAAATTTGGAGAGTATGTGAAAAGTCAATTTCCCTCAAAGATGAACTAATATTCAGGTCACTGCAGTGCTGGGGGAAGTGCATCTCCTCGGCTCCTGTGACCTCGGCTTTCTTTCATCTCTGACTGGTTTGGGTCACTTAGCTGAACTGATTGTTTTTCCCAGAAGTGTTTGGAGAGTCAGCTCCATGAAAACAAACAGTGAACACAGCAGACATGTACCAGCACGTAGACTTCTAATTTACTGGCTTTATTGTGAGATCTGAGAAGCAACAATTTGGCATATAAGATACTATAAGTATGTTTGTGCTGCTATCCTAAAATCCTTAAAGTGGTTAATTTTTAAAGACCAGACGTGCACTTCTTATCTCCTGGAACTGAGAAATGAAAGATTAAGACCTTAAAAGATTTGGTGGCTTACAAGAGTGGACCCTTGATTCCCAGTTGACTTCGTATTGCTGCCTAACTTGGAGGAACAAGTGCTTGGTGGTCATGTGGTAGAAGGCAGTGGAGCTCACAGCTCCTTCCTATGCACTTCTTGCAGAGCTAACCCGATTCTTGGGGCCTGATCATCGGTATGTGGCCATTCCTCTTTAATGCCTTGGGGTTGGGATTCAGTCTAACGTGAGTTTGAAAGAGCACACCATTTTAAAAGCCATAGAAGATGTTCACTGAATGTTAATTTCCAAGACATCAGCCTGTTTCTGTTGTTGTAATACAAATGTTTATTATTTTAATGAAATTAAAAAATATAAAAAAGGCTAGTACACCTCCATTTCACATATACAGTACTACCATAGCTTACATATTGTCTAACTGGCTTCTACATATCATCTCTGTCCTTTATAAATACCCTCGTTTATGTACTCTAATCATCCTCATTCTCCAGGTAAGAATTTTAAGTAATGCAGTTAAATCACTTGCCAAAGACATAGAATTTGGGTATGAGGGCTGCTTCTTGGAACTCCCAAGTCCTTCCCCTTTGTCCCGTGTGACACAGAAGTGGTCAATGAGAAAGCATCGAGATGGCCATGGGGAGTCTTGAGTTCTAGTTCTTAGGGTTAAATCAACTATTTTTGTGATCTTAAACAAATTAGTTGCTTGAAAAAAATTTTTCACTCTTAACCACAGAAGTCTGCAGGCTGTTTCTATACTAATTGGAATTTACACTTACTTTTAGCTCACTCTACGTATTCTGCACTCCTATTTTCTTTTGCCCTGTTCTACCTTCTATTTTTAATGTTTTAATAGATGTGCTGGCCTTAAATGGACTTTTATTTATTTAAGAAATGATGAAGGAAGGGGATGGGACCATAGGCAGTATCCATGATTGAAAGGACCTTCATTGTCACACATGTCTAGATTTCCTCTGCTGGTTGATTGAAAGACATTCGGATCTGAAAGACTTATTGGAAAAATCAGAATTCTAGGAGTATAATGGTTGGTTACAGGAGACAGCGCTTGAGTTTTCATTGTGTTTCAAAGTAGCACTGAACTTTCTGTTCAACTGTATTTGGTGGTTGTTCCTTGGGAAATGATAAGAGTTGTCAAGGAAATAAGAAATGATATAGTCTGAGCTCAGGAAGAAGACTGTGCAGATGCAGATGTGTTATTTCTTATTTATGGTAATTGAATTTTAAATTTAATTTAGCAATAAAAATCTGCTACTTAGAGGATTGTTACACTGTAAAAAAATGAGAAGCACATAGATTTTAAGGATTCTTAGCACATCGTTGGGCACTTGATGGGTAACAAGCATAAATACACCCATATTAATCATAATTGCCATTCTTGCAAGGAAAATGCAGCAATGTGTTTGTCAAAAAGATGTTTTTAAATATATGAAAAGAGTATGATAAATAGCAGGGCAAAAGACTCAAGTTATAAAGCCATTTGGTAAACAGAGTCTCCAAAACCCTATTATAGTTTTGATGTCTATATTACATTTGTTACGTATACTTCATGAACATCATTTTTAAAGTAGCTGAATATAATTCTTTTTTAAATCATTACAGGAACATATGTAGCTTTATGCATACATTTGGACATTGAAGAATCCAGATTTTCATAGCCATAATTAGAACTGTAATAAACACCTTTGGTGAAATTTGATTTTTTTCCTTCGTATTAAGCATTGTCTTCCAAAGAGACAATGACATAACAAAACTACTAGGTCAAAGGATATACATTATTATGGAATCAGTTCTGTTTTCCAGTTTTAGTAATAAAAACTGATATTTGTTAATTTCAAAATTATTCTTAGCAATGAGATCCAGATTATATTTATTAGCCAGTTATTTCATATTATTGGGAGGAAACTATACCTTTAAATTTTTTATTTGCTGCACCTAGTGTTTTGGATTTGCTCATAATTCTGTCTATGCAAAAGCAACATAGTCTTTCAGTTAAACCACAATGTTAATATACTGATACAACTAATTCAGTGATATAGTTGATCAGCCTATTAACATTACAAGTTACTTCCTCTAAACGATTGGTTTAGTGAAATATCTGTGGAATAAAGACATACCCGATAAATCATGTTAAGAAGCAGAGATGAAATTTTAAAAATGAACTGAATAAACATGTTTCTAATGTGCTCATGACTTCCTCAGCATCTCCTTCCTGTTTCTTTCTGCTGTATAAAATTGATAATGGAAATGTCAGGAGATGTCACTTTTAGAATGTTCACTAGGAAGCAGTGTAGTAACTGCAGTATGTTCTCTCCTGGTGTTTTCTTGTTCTTTGGGTGATCTGAGAATAATCTTCCAACTGAAATTAACAGCCTCACTGTTCTCTTTTCTGTGACCCTTGGCAAGATGAAAGCCTCATGGACTTCATCTAATAAATGAGGAAGCTCGTTCCCTCATTTATCATAGGTTGTGCTCAGCAGCTGGACTCCTGCCAGATAAAGAGACAAGATTACAGGAAACTCTCGGAAATTATCAGTGCAGGATTACTACATTGTATGTGAAAGGCAGGAGTTTTTCCTACCTGTGTGGGTGGAAGTTTTTCATGAGCAGTGATGATCTCTCTCAGTTTGTCCATCATGACGGGTATGCAGTGACAGTAGTTAAGAGGAGGTCAGAGAGAGTTCAGCAGGCATAGAATAAGCCAGAATTCTTTTAATATTCCACAACACAGATGAAAATTAGATTCTTTCATTATAGATTTAAAGAATGAGAATGTTAACAGTATGACTTGTGTGGGGGAAATTTCCTATTTACTTGCTTGAATATTTGCATTAAAATAGATGCATTGATATAGGTCTCTGTTCCTGCTCTGCTGGCACAAGTCTTGGTGACCTTGAAGCAAGGGACACTTTTCAGTCCTGAAGGTTCATGGCTGTCGACTTCATCGGATTTTTGGTTAATTAAAATATAAAGTATTTTCATATCCATGTAGCTGAAATTATCATATATTCTACTATTAGTAAAATGTTACAATAATTTAACTCACACCTACCTCTAAAAGTGTGTGCATATTGATAAAATAAAACAAAGTTGAGATAACAAAGCTATAAGGGAAAGAAAAGGATAATTCTGGTTTGTTTGTTTGTTTTCCTTAAAGTTATTCTAGGCCTTTCCAGACACTCATGCATACATGTTACAGGTACATACACAAGGAAGGCCCTCCGGAAGAGAAGCACTCCCAGTGCGTAATATTGCTTTGATCTCAGCCAAGTAGGTTCCTTTCTAGACTCTGTTTTGAATATCTGGAGCTACAAATGAGGCAGAGATCTCACTGCAGCCCTAAAACTAGTCCTGGGACAGATAGAGTGATTCTGTGACCTGTGCTAGGATCAAAGTGAGCAGCTTTGCTCCTTAACTTTTCTCATATCTTGAAACCAAAGTGCACTTTCATTTCAAATAAAGATGTAAATGAGTCCTAGAATTGTATGTTATATATTGTGACATAGAAAATGCTCAAAGTAAAATAGGGTGAAGGGGGAAAAATAATGAGATTATAACAAAAAAGAAAGGAAACAAATTTTATGTATATAGGGGGGTGGTAGGGTGGGTAGGGCTATGGGAAAAAATGAAAATTAAGTTGTGCCTCATACTGGTACAGATCCCCATTACGGAGTGCAATCACGATGTGTATATGTAATGTACCAATAAAGATTTCAATTAAAAAAAAAAGCATGGTCCATGTGAATGCTGACGTGGAATTGCAGGTGCAATGGAATCAGGATCGAATTTTTATTTTGAGATAGTGGAATTAAGCACACCAATTTCTATCTTTTGACAGTTCAGGAAGATTTAACATTATTTGTATGACTAGGAGACAAACTAAATGAAGAGATTGCATGATCCAGGAGTAGCAGTACGTACTTGTAATCCCAACATCTGGGGAGGTTGAGACATAAGAATTTCAAATCCCACCTTGGAGACTTAACAAAACTGTCTCAAAGTTGTTGTTTTTTTTTAAACAAATGGTAGTTGTGCAGCTTAGTGTGAAATTGGGATTCAATCTGTACCACAAAAAGAGTCATGTGAAACAAAATGTTAAGAATAAGTATTATTAAGTACATGTAGGGGACAACCTAGGTTGCTTGGAATAGCACAGCTCTAGGTTGGAACTTTAGGTTTGCTGCATATCACCAGGTGATTTTCGGCAAGTTACTTGACTGTTTTTTTTTTGACGAGAGGAAGCATTCTTCATCAATTAAATAGAAACAGTAACAGTAAATACCTCAAGAAGCTTTAAAGACAGAAGTGTATGCAAAAGAGGGTGTACTTGACCAAGTTGGGAAGTTACTAAAGAGAACAGTGCTGACAAATACAGAAACTATATTACAGTAAACTAATCCATCTTGAACTGTGATTTCCGAGCTAAGACAGCAAGAAATAAAGCTGTTGATAATGAAAATAGTTTATGAAAGCCTTGAACTCTCCCCCTATGAATGCTAAGAGATGTCAGGGGAAACTGGTTTATATGAACTCATCTTTCTTTCTCAGATTTTGAAGAAATGTGTCTCAAGAATATATAGGTATGAGAATGGAATGGAAGCAATGTAATGTGTCTCAATAAGGAATAACCAATAGAACTTGTGGTTCCATTTTCAAGATTACTGTATGTTCTAGGAAGAAAAATATTTTCAGGAGGCTCATTGGGATCTATTTTTTTCTTTAATTCCAGAAAATTTCTACTTTGATTTTTCTCTCCTTCCTCTCTTGATTCACTACAAGTTTTCCTTTGAAGTTGTCTAGCAGTGGGGCACTGTTCTCTCATGGTATTATCTTGTGATAACATCGTAAGCTGCTGATATTATTTCTAATTATACACACAGTAAAGAGTTTAATTTCCTCCATGAGCCACTTAGGCACAGTATGTCAAACGTGTTCCTTTTGATCTTCCTATGAGGCCAATGCCGCATTACAGCAATTTCATCAAAAGGAATAGGTTTTTGAGCAGGCAGGGCCTAAGATGACTGGGAAGACAGCCGAGTTCCTAGGTGGTGGTACCTTTCAGGTAAACCTGAGTAGCTATTATTCTTTGCAACACGCAGTTTGAGACAGGCAAAGTTAGACATGTTCTTCAGGTTGACTACCAAGCAATTGTTCTGACCCTCCTTTGATTCCAAGTGAAGCTGAAAAGCTCTCTATATCACCCTGGGGTGCTTTTCAAAGCCTAAAAATCACCTTAATACACACATTTCCCTAGTGTAAATGGAGCTTTCTGTCATTACTTACAATGAATTTTTAAACTGCTTGACCTTCCTTTTCTTTGTCAAGCTCTATCTAAGTGACAAGACAAGAAATTCTGTGAAAACAAATATTTCTTTAAAGAATAGTTGACTTTAAGCTCTTCCTAATTGGATTAGATGGGAACATTTAGAAATTGTAAGTTATTTTAAATTTTTCAATGTAAAGAGCCAAATTATTTCTGCATTATCATAATTATTCTAATGTTGCCTATGATCTCAATGACGTGATCTCAAAAAGGATGGAGATAGTAACTAGAACTTCTAAGTATTAATGTAAGACCCTTCAACTTGATGCAATATGGAGAGAGCTATAACAGGTGTGCAATATGCATTATTTTCTTTAACATCAAAAGGGAAATTTAGTATCAGTCAAATTTAATAAAGACAAGTAAGGTTTAGAGAAACTAGTTCTTGTCACCATGAAATAAAACCAGTAAGTAAGTGGTAGACCAGACACCTGAAGCTAGATCTATTTAGTCCTAAATTATGCACTTTATTTTACTGCTATTTTATACATGATACAAGTACTACCTTTCAGTCATTGATGTTAAGTATTGTGCCAGGAATAGTATGAACTTCGTTCAGCAAATATTCGTGGAATCGTTATTGTGTCTGGCATTATGACAGTGAAACTAAAGCAAATCAAAATCAAACATGGTTCCTGTGTTTTTAATCTTTAACATCTAGTAGAACTCATTGATCACTTCAAAATAATTAGCTATTGACCATTGTGATATGTAGGTGAAGATATGAAAGATACAATGATAGAGAATGGCACTGTATTTGACCTCGTTTTGGGGTCACTGGACAGTCATTATAGGTTGAACCAAGAAGACAGCAGAATTAGCTGACGTGCCTTTTGACCATTCTTTGGATTTGATGCCGCAGTTTAAGAATTTAACATAGGATGATTGTTGGTAAGAGTATCAGTCAAGCAGAGAATGATACTGCAACCTTGCTTAAGTTCAATCAGGAAGGACTTTGTGGCAAAGAAGAAGGCAGAGGATGTCAGCAGGGTCAGCTCCTACAGAGCTGTGGAAGCGTGAGGCATTTTCACGTCTATCTGGGAGATGCTGAGAACCTGCGGAAAGGTTTGAATTGGAGAGGGATCTGCCATTCAAGTTGAGTGAGCATTCATTTCAAACTTCATTATGAGCAGCAGACACTGGGCAAGTAACCCATGTAGTGACTTTATGAGCTGAGAATTAATCTGTGTGTTTCAGTAACAAAATCTTAGATTTCCTAGTTCCTCATAGAGTGCTTAATGACTCCGAAGCGGCTTATTGATGCTATCAGGAAACTGATACATTTGTAAAAAGAAATGCATTATCCGTGCCATAAAATTAAATGTTGCATTGCAAAGCAATATACTAAATATCCCTTTAGTCAATTTTTGTAAACCAAATGTTATAAAAAGTATATTGGAGCAAAGAAGCAGCATAAATCCATAGGAAATATATTTCAAGAAGATTTTCAGGGTTGCTTGTCCTGATAGGCAGGTTTTACTTATACTAATATGTATTTTTTCATGCTTGGATAATAACTTTTTTCCTATATTATTCTTTATATTTCTGTGTCTATTTTTAGGCCTTTGAGAACATACCCATTTCAAAAACTGTAAATATGTACTTTTCATCTCCATTAACACATATAATAACATTTCACTGTTGTAGCCAACCTCCTGTTTTAAGACTCTGTAAAATAGGTAATAACTATGTCATGATTAACTTTCCAGACAAAATTAGAGCTGTTCCTAAAGCATTCTGAACATTTTCTTTAAATATATACTTATATAATATTTTGTGTGAAAAGATTTAATGTCTTCTGATGTCCCTTACAGTAACAGCTTGAGACAACTACTATATGCCAAACACTTTATGTGTGACACCTGCAAACTTAGAAGAAGGACTATTTTTGCATTGTGTAGATCAAGGATAGCGTCTGAATGTCTGTACCCCTCTTTTGTATGCTGAAACTTAATCAGCAATAAAAAGGCATTAAGAAGTGGGCTTGGGGAAGTGGGTAGGCTAACAGGACACTTGAATGCCTGTGATTGGTACCCATACAAATGGGGCTCCAAGGAGTCGGTGAGCCCTGGAACCCTGTGAAAACACATGAGAAGGGAGCATATGAGAAGAGAGCATGTACAGATGAGTGAGTGGATATTTTCCCATGTCACTCTGAAGAAACTACAACAATAAATAAAATGAGGTCAGAGAAGCTGGGCAATTATTTCAGGGCACAGGAATCACAGCTCAGTGGTACAGCATGGCTTAGCATTCATGTAGCCCTGGGTTCAGTGCATGATACCATATGTGTGTGCGTAGACACACACACACACATGTGTGTGATAAGAAGAATAAGAAGCTTGCTCAGACCACAGAGATAACCAATGCTGGAGATGCAGAAGAGCGGATGTCTGACCGGAAGTCCCCATTCTTGGTTCAGCTCTGAGAGACAGCTGGCTTGGCACCTCTCCCAAGGTAAGTGCTGAAGCACGAGGAGTCAGGCTACATGTAGGGCTATACCATTAGGCAACATTTTCAGAATTTGTATTTTAAAGAGAAACCTGAACAGATTATTGTGTTCTTCACAAGTTCCTGAGAAAACCTATGGGAAAAAGTCTTACACATATGAGACTCTGAGCAGTCACTGCTATCAAGGACAAGAGGGGCTGAGGAGGAGGACAAGATGGGCAAGGAGCTACTTATTAGAAGGAAGAGCTACTTATTAGAAGGTCCCCCTGCCTTCTGAGAGGTGGTGTTTCAAGAAGTAATGTATTATTTTGTATAATAGCTTTTATCTTTGTTTTTGGAATGAGTATGTTTCTAACTTGGTGCTACCCATTTCTCCTCTAATAAATTAACCATCCCAGGAAAGTAGTTTAATAATAGTATCAGTGATGGTGATAAAATAATAGCCACCACTGTTCAATCCCCGATCATATTCTGGACATCAGGTTCAGTGATTTACACTTTTTCATTTCATTCTCAATTTTATGAGGCAGATATAAATGCTCACATTTTACTGTTTTGGGCATAGAAGCATAGAGGGTCTGTATGAGTTGGGATTCTCTAGAGAAACAGAATTGATGGAAAATATATGTATAATTATGCACACAGCTTTACTGGGTAGGATAAAAGGACCTGAAAAGGGATGGTCCACGTGACCATCTGTGCACTGGGCAGCGGGAACGCCCAGTGGTTGCTCAGCTGAGCAGATGGAGGCCATTGTGAGGGAGTGTCAAGCAGGAAGCTCCAAGTCAGGAGGGACCTGAAAGTTGCTGAGACTGAACACCTGGACACCAGTCTCCAAGGGCTTTGGCCACAAAGGACGCACCTCTCAAGTTGGAGCTTCTGGGAAAGGGCAGGCTTGCTTCTCTATTCCTTTCCAGGCTGTTGGCTAATGCCACCACAGCTGGAGTGGGCATTTCCCCTCAGTACACGGTACAGTGTTGTAATCATCCACAGACACCCCCAGATCTGTGCTTCAGTAATCTGCTAGTCTCAGTCCATTCAAGCAGACATATCATGATGAACTGTCTTGGGGCTGAAGTAGCCTATCCTGAAGACATCAAGGTAGGATCGTGGATCATGCAAGATCTATATGTGAGTCTTTTGGTCAGTGTGCTTTTAATAAGTGTACTCATCTTTGCCATGTGATTATTGATAAGTGTAAATGTCAGGCATGGATACAAGAAATATTTTATAGCTTATTGAAATATGAAGTGTGGCACTGCATAATTTTTTAACTTGAATGATTGCATTTAAGCAAATGCTCTTCTTTTTGTCACCTCTCAGAGGACAGGACAACTAGATGATGTTATTCCTTCCTATCCTCTGCCCATCTTGTCTTCATCCTCAGCCCTTCTTGTCCTGACCCAGCAGTCATTACTCATAGTCTGGTACTTGTTAGATTTTTATCTATAGGTTTTGTCAGGAAATTGCGAAGAACATGATAATCTGTTCTGTTTCCTCTTTGAAATACAAACTGTTAAAAATCTTGCCTAACGATGGAGCCCTACCTGTAGCCTGACTACTTGTGCTTGGGCAATCACCTTGAGAAAGGTGTTGCATCAGCTGTCTATCAGAGCTCAGTAGTGAACGAAGCATGATCCCTTCTATGAAAAGTGTTAAGTCACAATAGTAAGACAGAAAAAAATGAGAAAATATGGTTTGTTGCTTCTTCAATCAAGAAGATGCACATAGGTCCACTGGAATGAAAGCCCTGTTTTCCTGATTTCAATGTTTTCACTTTGACTATTTTTAAACCAATCTAGATCCTTTCACATTGAATGGTTCTCAGTTTTCCTAACACATTTATTTGGATCTTTTGCATTTGAGAATCAAGTCATTAACTCTCTGAAAACAGAGTCAATTATTTCATTAGCCATCCAACTCATAATTACAAACTATCTTTCATCGTGATTAGAATGGCAACTGTAGTCTGCCTTTCTAAATTCAGACTTTCACTATTATTTCCTGCCTCTGAACCTTTGAGCATGTTCCCTGTTTAAAACAAGAATTATCTATTTATGAATGTGAACACTAATAGTATGGGTGTCATAAAGTTGTGGTGAGAGTTGAAAGATAATATAACCAAATAGTTGACCATAATATTTAAAGTGTATTAGTCCTTTTCATTTTTCTGAGACACCACACAACACTCACAAGTTAAAAGAGAAAAGGTTTAATCCACTTTGTGGTTTCAAGGGACTCCATCCATGACTATCTTGCTTCAAGGAAAAAGCATCCTGGTGGAAGAGTAATGTTGTATGGATCCACTTAGTTCTTGGCATTTGGGATACAGAGCAGAGGACACAGCAGACAGCTGGAAGCCAGGACCGTGGAGAACACTCGTGATCAAGTCTCCATGTCTCATCCAGACACACACACAAGTGTGCTCCACAAAATCTCTAGTCATCTTGATTGGTTGTGTACATGACATAGTTTGTTTCCTTTTTTAGTTCCTCTCACCTCCCCATCCACTTCCATCTTGCTGGCTGAACAACCTTCTCTCCCCATTTTTATGTTTGCTTTATTCTTAACTGATGCTATGACATACAGTGTTTATATTCATTGGAGTTACTAGGTTCCTCTGTGGTATACCTTAATTCTACTTCCTTTCCTCCTCCTCCTTTGCCCTTGTTATTTTAGAAATCTTCAAATTCTTGAGCCATCTCTGAGTGGTCACCACAGTTATGGAGAGCTTTTGGAACCTTCTGTTTGTTTCATCATACAGGTAGTCATTCTCAAGTTTAGATATAGAAAGTGGCATTTTCCTCAGAATATTTGGTTGGGGTATTTCTCTCATTTATACTTAAATGGGCATACCTTGAGGATATCCTCATAAGTGAAATAAATAGGTCACAGATAGGTAAATATTGCATCTTTTCTCTGGTATGAGAAAATAAAGATGTAAATGAGTTCTAGAATTGTATGTTATATATTGTAAAATAGAAAATACTCAAAGTGAAATAGGGTGAAGGGGAAAAATAATGAGATTATAACAAAAAAGAAAGGAGTCAGTTTATGTATATAGGAGGGTGGTAGGGTGGGTTGCACTATGGGAAAAAATGAGAATTAAGTTATGTCATATACTGGTACAAATTCTCATTGTTGAGTGCAATCATGATATGTATATGTAATGTACCAATAAAGATTTCAATTAAAAAAATCCTTAAGTCTTTCAAACTAGTGGCCAGTAAGGCAGTTAAATAAATTACTTTGCTTGAGGTTTATTTCTTTCTCTGTTTCTTCCAGTAAGATTTTGAAAGGCAATGTCTAATTACAAATATAACTTTTCCCCATTTTCTTAATTTGTTCCATATGGATTTGGTAAGTTTTATTTTCATTCTAGAGGTTCTAATATTTCTCAGAGCATATTTAGAAGTTTCTGAACATCATTTTGTCGAGAACACACTGGCTGTTGTTGATATCCTCCATATGCCAGCCTTCTCTCCCCTTGATGTCATCTACAGCTCTAATCCTCTCTGCTCCTACAGCTAAATCCCTGATTTTGAAACCCAGGGGATTTCTTTTAAAAATTTCTAGCTTGAAAAATGTCAAGTTATGACTTTAATTTGACATCATGCTATCTAAGCTTTCTTTCAAACATTCGAGCAAGGCCTGCTTTATCACTCATTTAAAAAATGTTAATTTTCGCCATGGTTATAATTAAAATGTGGTTAAGCAACCTTTGAACACAATAAACCCTGAAAACAAAGAAAACTGAAAAGGAGGAAGAAGAGAAATGACTACGAGGCGAGTAGCCCTTATCACATGTTGCTGTATCTCCTTCTGTTTTCTCTGCTTAAAATCCCAAGAATGGTGGCGTTCCAGTCACTGGAGTGTCATGCTCTACTGCCTTTTCCTGGTGAGAAATTTAAACTGGTTTCACCAGTTGCCATGGTTAGATGCCCTCAACCCTTATTATATACCAGCAGTGGGTAGCCTGGACTCTTGTCTCTAATTCTGTGAATTAAAGATTATCCTAGACCACTAAGTAGAGCATTTTCCTCTCAAAGCACCTTCTGAGGTGAGCTAGAAGAGTAAATAGTGGCCATGAATGTCTTGTGCAGGGCTGTCCTCAGTAATAGAGCTAACAACTGGTCCTCAGCATACAGCCAAGCAGAAGATGCTGTGCCTATTTTTATAGCTCTGAGTCCCTGATTACGGGTGTAGCTTTCTCTTGGGAGCAGAGATGGGGAAGGGGACAGGAGAATGTTGGGAAGTCAGACTATGATGAATGCATTTCATAAGTATGGAAGCTGAGGATACATACACTATGGTAAATAGGAAAAATAATGAGATTATAACAAAAAAAGTAAGGAAACAAATTTTATGTATATGGGGGGCCAGTGGGGTGGGTTGGGCTATGGGAAAAAAATGAGAATTAAGTTGTGTCTCATAAATGCCTATTATGGAGTGCAATCATGATGCGTATATGTAATATACCAATAAAGATAATAATAATAATAAAAAGATTTGTTGTTCTCCTTGATGATAATGTGATCATATTGAAATATAAACTTCATTGTTGTTTCTTAGTGTTATGTTCTTTCCTTAAGATATATTCATCAAGTATGTAAATAAGCATGTGTGTCCTTTGGGATATTCTAACAAAGTGCTTTCTACTTTCTAGGATAATGTAATTTGCACTGTGACCAAAGATTCATGGTAGCTCCTTTCTTAGATGTCCACTCCCTACAACCCCTCAAACCTGTTAGATGGAAGGTACCCTTCTGCTGGTCTCATGTTTCTCTTAGGTAAATATGACTGTGGGAAATAGGGAGTAGGAGCAGGAAAGTTGACAGAGCATCCAGTGGTAAAACTAATGCTGAAAAAAAGAATTATATTTCAAATACAAGATTTATTTTGACCAAATATTAATATTTGAGTAACTTTATCAAGGGATTCTGACCTCATACACAGTACTTAGTTTTTCTAGACATCTGTTCAGTAGTTATAAAGCCAACAGATTATTTGATTTAACTTGATTACCAACTTCTTCAGAAGTTTAAATGTAATCTAATGTTGATTAGTCTCTAACTAAGGAAGTAAACCAAACATCAATTCTCTGTCTTGAAAGAAAAATTATATATATGTATTACTTGAGTTCTAAAGAATGTATTTCTTATGGTGTAGAAGAAAGGGCTTTTATATTCTTTCAAATACAGGCTATTATTTCCAGGAGATACGTAATAGACAGGAAGATCTTGGAGGGGAGGAACAT